>CM041793.1:5372097-5384597 GCA_023376895.1 Aspiorhynchus laticeps | reverse complement strand
AGTACAACCGGGCATGACATCCTCACCTTAATTCAGGGGTCATCAAACTTGATCTAGATGGAGTCATACAGCTGCAGCTCACATGAATGAAAGTGGCATGTCTGAACTAGCTGATACAAGAAATCAGCAGTCTAATAAAGAGGTTGACTTGCAAAAAGTATTTTATGTATTTTGAAAATACAAAAATGCTAAGATTAAATGCATTTAAATATAAAATACATTTGATTTTCTTCAATGGTATTTAAATACAAAATAGTATTTTGTATTTTAAATACATGTATTTGAAATATTGCCCATCCCTGATTATAGGCATATGTTATGTATTTTTGTGCTTCCACATTGCTAGCTTAGCAACATGCTAATGACAAACTCTACTTGAATCAATCTTGAGTTGAGTCTATGCATTTGGACGATGCTTTAATCTGAAGCGACTTACATTTACATTAACAGTTTATCAGTTGATGCATTCCTTGTGAGTCAAACCCATTATCTTGGCGTTGCTATCACCATACTATTCTGTTTGAGCTACAGGAGCAAGTCTCCCACACAAAGATACTGCATGTGGATTGTGTTCCAAATCTGCCACCTTACTAGGCAGCTGCCTATGTAGGCAGTGAAGCAGCTCTCTATGGTTTTGAACAGAGTAATTATCTCTGGCTGTATCAGTGAAAATATGCCATCTAGGATTTAATTTAAGCCAAAAAATCGTTTTCTTTTCTGCAGCCACTAGATCTAGGAGAACCTTAACATCCTATGATAAATGCTTTTGGCCTCCAGCTATTTGAATCTTAATTGTTGCTAAATGACAAGTTTTATTCTTTGCCCCCATATATGTCTTCATGAAATGTGATTGATATTTGTTGATATTTGGCTTAATAATTAACTTGGGAACTCAGTGTGGTGTCACTATCCAGGATTACATTTAAGAGATGGACTAAGTGGACCAAGATTGAAAAAGTTCCCTGCTTGGAATGAATCAATTCAACAATTAGTGTCACCCCCAGTGGAAGTGGTCATCACTTTAATTTCACAGTTGTCTTGCCTTAAATTCTCCCTTGAAAGTGGTAGGTTCGGTTCCTCTCAATCTCCCACGAACCACAGAGAGTTGCAAACTAGGACATGAATGTGCACTGCTGTGAATTAGACCCTGGAAAGACCTCGCTGTTCCTCAGTGCATCTGTAGACAGTTGCCCTTCGTTTCTGGGTTGTAATCGCTTGGTTGATTTCAGGCTTAAGTCTCATAATAGCACTGGATCAAAGGCAGATGGCTATTAGCTAGTCAGTCACATAGACTCAACTTGGGCTCAGGTAACAATTTAGTGCCCTGTGGAGTCTCGAGTTAAATGGGGAAAGCTGTTATTAAGAAGGCTCTCCCCCTGTTCTTCTCAGGCGGTGAACACAGCGCCAACATATCAATGAGAGCTTTTCACACAGCGAAGCCTTTCGCCAATACATTATTCATCCCCCTCCCAGGACTCTACCCTTCTCCCATCAGCACCAGTGGCCCACAAATTGTACATGCAGGGAATTCTGTGCCACTATGCCCTATTTCGTGAGTCAGTGCATTGGAAGCTGAAATGCCTGAAAAAGAGAAAAGGATCCACTGGGAACAAACTGATTTCTTTCCTATTCCATCTTTGAAAAAGACAGCAGAGGCTCACATAGTGATGGACTAATAAGGTGTGACTCGACCTTTGCCAAAATTGTCACAGTAGCTCCACCCTAATCAATAGGTGTTCGGTTAAGGGATTGTTTGATGGTTGTAAACTGAATGGTTGATTAATGATTAACATTGCATTGCATGGGTACACAGTGCAATTGACCTGCAGACAAGACACAGGTCAAAGTCTGTACAGCGAGTGTGTGATTTTTTTGGGTAGCTTGTAGCTTGTAAATTACTATGCTTCTGCTCTCCCACGGTAGAAAGCCATCACTGTAGGGGCAATATGAGCAAAATTTTATATCATGGTATGAGTCATTTTATATCACAGTAATGAGATCTATGTATCAAGATGTTTGGTGCAGAACATCTGCAGTTCCATTCCAAAACCTACTAAGCTATTTATGTAGGAAGCATGTAAGGATGCAAAAAAAAAAGTAGGCAGCATGATTGGCTGCCCTAAGATATACAAAGGTAGATTGGCATGTGTGTTGTGTAAAAGGAAATCCCATTATGAGAAAATGAGTGAAAAGAATTACATGCAGTAGTCAGGCCCTGGAAATAAAAATCCCATTAATTTTCTCTATAGGGGAATTCATTTTTTTAAAGATAACTTTGAAGGCAGACCTACTGTGGGCTACGATGTTGTTCACTGATGGCATAAGCTTCTGTTAAAGCCATCAGCCAACATTATTCCAAGTTGTTATTGTTGTTGTTTTTTAACAATCATGTTTAACAGTGGGATTATTGGTGGAAAAACTACATTACCCATGATTCTTCAAATAAATATCCACCAATCAGAGAGTAGCATCTCTCTTTGCTCTCAAACTGCTTAAATACTTTGCAATAAAAGTAGAATATGTGGTACAACTCAACTGGTTTGGTTCTGGAACCAAGGACACCAAAAAAGTGGATGGGCACTAGCTGTGTTTTCATTAGATTTGCATGAAACTTTTTTTAACGCCATTTACATTAACCAATGTTATGCCACTAAAACAGATTTTTTTTCCTCTCACGGTAAGTCATGGCGATGGATTTTGGGAGGTTTACATATACTGCAGCCAGCTCACTAGCCATTATTTTTAATTGAAGGAGATGTAGGCATGCATCTTTAGTGAAGCAGCGCGGAGAGCCACTTCTGAGATGCTTCTGAAATGTGCCACGGCTGAAATGAACAAATGTCTAGAGTGGCCACGATTAGCTATGGTGGCCTTGTCGGAGCCGTAATGTAGTGTAAATAAGGGATTATCCAAGCATATAAATACATTTACCATACTATTAAATACATATTATATTATTATACATATTAATAAAATACAATACATATTATACCATTAAAACTATTTCCATTGCAATTTTGCAAAATATCCCTTTTTCAAATTGCCTGAAAAACCACCTCATGGGAGCGTAAAAACTTTTTTGCGATATATGGGAGTTTTTGCAAAACTGACGTGTTTCCATTGGGGATATATTCAATTTCAATGGAAACACAGCTACTGTTGCTCGCTATTCATCAAAGATGGCAGGTAAAGTCAGAACATATTTAGAGTATCACATCTTTAGCTTAGCAACATGCTAATGCAAAACTCTCAAAAACAAACAAGAAACAATTTGTGAGTCAACTCACCTATTCAGTTTTTTTATTATTATTATTATTTTTTTGATGCATAATGTTTTTGCTCATGAAAATGTTCCAAATTGGTCACTTTTTAGGTTCCAGGTCAGTTAAGATGCAGTTGCCTATGTACTAGGTTTTGAAACTGAGCAGGTGATTAACCTACTGTTTATGCTAGCTTAGCAAAATGTTTTTGTCACTTAAACTGCTGTTCGATACACCTCACAAAAAGCGATTAGGGTGGAACACGTGGGGTTATACTCTTCATTTATCCCTTGCATTGTCAATGTGTTAATCATCAACTCATACTTCATTATAAAACATACAGTAGTTTGTTCATGATAAATCTTCAAGACAGCTTAACGGCTCCAATCCACCTCCAGCCCTTTGAACACGAAACTACGAGCTGCGCATCGGAAACAAGCCCCCCCGGCATGGGTTTAAAGAGGCGTAACTCATTTTACTCAGGTGGTTTTCATTGAAGTTGCAAATTTATTCAGGAATGCTGCACAGCATACTGGAATACCTGCGGCCTGGGGAAGTGCTTTAAACGGCAGGTTACACAGTACAGCCCAGGCTGATCTCCACGACTTTAAAAGCCAGATACACTGCTGGAACAGAGAAACTGCAAATCCTACATTAACACCACAATCTGAGGCACAAAGACAAGCTTCAGTCTCACTGGCTTCCTCAAACAGAATTTTTAAAACATGAGCAATACGCCATGGGAGTTTCCCCAGTAGCCAGTTGCCTTTTTTCCTTCCACAGTCTGCTTTTAAGCCACATATTCATTAATCTGTAGTCGATATGAGAAGATGAGTTAAATTATAAGTGGTTTATATTTTCTTCTTGTACACAGACCATTTGTTGTCAAGAACCAGCCTTTTGAAATCCAATGTGAGCCTAAATTCTTGTATTTTCATACAATGCCTGATGACTATTTTAAAACATGTTTTTTTTGTTTCCACGACTAAAGAGTGTTGGTGTTACAAAAGTTGTTACTTAGCGATCAGTGTTGAAAATCATTTTGACCAAAGTCTTTTCCATTCTAAAATACTCTGTCTGCTATTCTGGCTTGGAAAAACCAAGTCATTTTGCTCAATTTTAAGCTTTTTTACTGAAAGCATGTTGTTTCATTTGAGTATTAATAGCATTGTAGAGCAATGGCACAGTCCAAAACAGATTAGCTCTGAATAATTCAGAAGCAGCTAAAGAGACCACATTTCTTTTAAGCATTCTATGCTAGTTTACAAGACAACAATCCCATGAGATCAAGCCTTCCCCAAGTTTAGCGAGTCGAAATGTTGTGCGCAATGTTAATGCAACATGTTTTAATTTACCAAAATTAAATGGTTGTTCTTGTTTTTCAAATTTGAATGTTTTAAAACAGATGCAAAGCTGTTTGTTCCATCACTAATGCATTATCGTTGGTGCATGTGTGTTTGTTTCTTGATTGTGAAATAAAAAAAAAAAACATGTCAGCAAATGAAACACTCTTTGCACTGCACTGCGCTGATGCTCATCGACAGTTCATACAAAATTGATGGATTGATTTCACTGGGGATTTGTGTAAACAGCATGCAAATACCACATAGTGCATACAGTATGCAAACAATTATACCGCTTATCAGAACATGTTATATGTCTGAGTTTTCCCCTGTGACCTAGTTTTCACCGTTCTGTTTAATTAGTCATTGTGTTCACCTGTTCGGCCCTCATTATCTCCCCTTTATTAGTTCCTGCCTTCTGTGTCTCAGTTTGTCGGTTATTGTTAATGTCTACGTGTTGTTGCTGTTCTGCTCCGTATATTGTTTATTAAAAGGATTATAGTATATCAGTCTTCTTCGTCGTGCGCCTTCCTCTGCACAGCGCGTAACAGAATAACCGACCAAAACAGAAAAGTATAGCGGCGTGTTTTCCCTCGTTTTATTTTCCGTTTTTTGTCAGTGTTTATTTTTTTTTATGGATCCTGCAGTCCTCGTCCTCCTGCTGGAGCAGGGGGATCGCTCTCTCGAGGACCACACCGAGGACTTTGTATTTCTAGCTAATTACACTCACTACCCGGACAGCTGCCTCTGCACGTTTTATCTAACTGGACTGAACACCTCCACACGAGCGCAGTTGTCCGGGGATGGTCCTCGAGAGAGCCTCGCCGCTTTCATCGAGTGGGTGCTGGTGTCCTGCAAATCTGAACTCACTATGGACATCGCGGATAATGACACCAGCCCCACTCGAGACCCAGAGCCCAGCCACCAACCACCCCGCAGCGTGGAGCTGCCCGAGCCCACCGCAGACAGAGAGCCTGAGCCTGCCGCGAGCGTTGAGCCATCGCCACCAGGAGCGACAGAGCCGACGATCGCCCCGGAGCCTGAGCCCCAAGTGTCTGACCAGGTGCGAGAGCCGACAGTTCCAGCAACGGTGGATGCAGCCGTGGAGATCGCGGGGGCTATGGAACGCCCACGGCGCCACCGCTGGGGGTGAGCATATACTGGACCTGGGAAACCTCATAGACTTTCACTCAGACACACTCATCCTTCAGCCATCTCCTGAGCTATCTGCCTGGGATGATATCCCACCCAACCTCCCTCTCCCACCTCCTCTTATCGATCGGCTTCCTACCTCAACACCGTCATCGCTGGATTCTGTCAGTCTCCATGCTCACCCTCAGCTCACCATCTGTGGCGAGGGCTCGCCGCTGGACTGCCAATCTCCAGCTCCGTTGGCGTTGAGTCTGGAGGATCCCTCGACTCCGCCTTCAGCCTCCGAGACCCAGACTCCGCCTCGGTCCGGCGACCCAACGGCTCCACCAAGGCTTCCAGCTCCCTCGTCTCCACCGGAGCCCATCAGTCCACCAGCTCCACCGGGCTCCCTCGTCCCTCCGGCTCCACCTTGGTCAGTCGTCCCCCTACCTCCACCTCGGGACTACAGTCCTCTGGCTGCGCTTCGTCCCTCTGGCTCCGTTGGGCTCCTCCTTCCCTCCAGCTTCACCTCTGTCCTCTGTCGCTCCGGCTCCGCCGCGGCCTTCCGGATCTCCGCCTTCACCTCGGTCACCGAAGCCTCTGGTTCCGCCTTGGCCCTCCGGATCCTCGGCATCGCCCTGGCTCTTCGGCTCTCTGTCGCCGCCTCGGGCTCCACCACCACCTGCTCCGCCGCCGTTGGTCGGCCCCATGGAGTCGGCGACCACTCCTCCACCATGGCTCCTCCCTCCGTCGGCTCCTCCGTGGGCTACCATCTTGGCTGTGGCCTGGGTCTCCACCTGGCTCCTCCTGCTCCTGTTCTCCCCTTGGCTCCTCCCACCCTCCACTCCCCCATGGACGCTCATGTTATTCCGTGTATTTTTCTGTGCTTATGCTCCACTCCCTCCTCCAGAGCCCCCACCCTCCCTCCTCAGTTGGATTTTTACGGCGCGAGGACGCGCCTTTCCGGGAGGGGGCGAACTGTTATATGTCTGAGTTTTCCCCTGTGACCTAGTTTTCACCGTTCTGTTTAATTAGTCATTGTGTTCACCTGTTCGGCCCTCATTATCTCCCCTTTATTAGTTCCTGCCTTCTGTGTCTCAGTTTGTCGGTTATTGTTAATGTCTACGTGTTGTTGCTGTTCTGCTCCGTATATTGTTTATTAAAAGGATTATAGTATATCAGTCTTCTTCGTCGTGCGCCTTCCTCTGCACAGCGCGTAACAGAACACAGTATATGCTTAATAAAAAAAAGAACACACTTCTATAATGTCATATAGTCAAACAAGTATGATAGTATGTAGGGTGGAACATGAATGTATTCATCAGTAATTTATTGTATTATTAAAGGGATAGTTCACTCAAAACTAAAAATTGTGAGTAAATATGACAAATGTTCATTTTTATAAATTATTCACAGTCAAATCATGGCTCTTCAGAATGAGCGTTTCATTTGCGTAAATAATATTTATTTGAATATTTTAGGCCTATATTCACATAATTATTTAATACTGTACAGTTTGAAGCAGAAGTATTTAAAAACGTAATTGTTGTATTGCAATAAATTAAACAGTTTTGCTTGTAATGTCTCCTTTAGTCATTTTATTAGGGAAAAACACATTTTTTGTATTTTTTTTTATTTTGTCCCTAAAGTTTTTAATACTTAAGCGTATTGTTTTTAAAAAATGCGTAGGATCACATGCTCCTTGGGGAAAAAAGCAAGCACCAAGCCCTGACAGAACATTGGCATTAAGAAATTAAATATGATTTATTTTAAATCCATGTCATTTTAAATTCATGCTCAAATGCATTCTTGACTTCTTCACTGTAACTGTCTTCTAAAATAACGAAAGTATTGATAGATGGTTGATCTGAATATGTATAAATTGACCATCTGTCCACGCTACGGCATCAACAGCCAATCACTTCAATTTATGGATGCGATCCAACAGGAAACCAGCCCCCTCCATCCATTAGAGAGCAGTTCTCACTTTTCTCTCAGTCCATTACTGGGTAATGGATGGCCGAAGTGCCTCTCTTACTTGCAATGCTCTTGTCTCTAAACTTTCACTTCATCAAGCGATGTGGATTCCTCAGTTGGATTCCCTCCGAACAGACCTGTAAAAGAGGCTGTAAAATAGATTAGCCTGTCAGATGTTCTTAAGGACAGATCTATGAGCTCCTAATAGCACTGATGTTAGGGTGCATGCTGGGAGACGGGAAGGAACAGTGCCTTTCAAGGCCATATTTATTGCTCTAGAGCCGTAATTGTAATGGCATATTAAAAGTAACAAAAGTTTTGCTAAAGTGCTAGGCTGAAAGGGTTGTGCACTGCAAAAATGCTTTCTCTTAATCAGTATTTTCCCATTAAAAAATATCTAAACAAAATCCACTGCGCTGTTAATTGCTGACATAAACTTAATTCAAAATGCATTCTTTGAAAACAAGATACATTTACTTGAAACCTAAAACCGTATAAGATGTTTAGGATATTAATACTGGGAAAAAAAATAAAAATAACAATGCTGATTAACAAGATTTTTGCAGTGTTTAGTTTTATGTTTGCTCTAACAAAAGGCTATTTTTGTGCATGGATTGGTAGAGGTTTAATTTTTTGCAGTTTTCAAGCTGTGGTATCAACAATGGAATATATATGTGCTATTATTAGTTCTTAGCAGTCTAGTAGATTTTTTTTAATTGTGAAGTGTTCATTGCTGCTTCTCACGTATGGGATTTGACCTTTCCAGCTCTCCCGGAGTCCCTCGAGCTGTGTGGGTAGTCAGAGATTTTGTGCCCTAACAAATGGAAATATGGCCGGTGGAATATTAATTCGAAGCGCTCGAGGGTGGGTGAGCTGCTTGAAAGACCGCTTGAGGTCTTGCCTCACAAAGGCAAGATTAAGCAGGGGCTAAGAACATATGTCCAGCTTATGCTTTGCCGAGGTTTGTTTTGTTCGGGCAAGCCTTTGGTTTAGCAGGAACGGGGTGTTTGGATGTTTATCGACATCACTTTTGGTTAAAACTTGGAATACAAATGTCACATGTAGCACTTTGAGGTCAACATGACATTAAAATTAAGCCTATTTACTTTAATACAGGTTCATGTTATCGTAAACGGTTCATTGGTGCAGGTTTTTCTACTTACTCTATCTCTAGAACCCTTCTTTTCAATCATCTGCCCAACTTTTTACATTACAACCAATTCCTGATGGACAAATCAGGGCCCACCATAACCATTTTGCCTTAAAATCCCATGTTATTTGGAAATATGTCACTTTTGGGAAGTAAATTGTTTTCAAAATGCCATTTCATGTTGTAGAAACATTTCCCCTGTTGTTTTGAGACCTTATTCCAGATTGACATGAATTTTATATACAGTACAGTATGGTTTTTTGCTTGGATTGCAAGAAAAATGTCACCAAACCGCTCTATGGGAGAAGACAAAAGGTCAGAAGTTTGACCCACAGCTGTCTTTTGGTTTGGCACTGACGGGATGGTTGGGAACCACTTGTGTCAGATGTGCTGATGGCCTTTTCTTCATACGTTCAGTTGATGATGGATGTGATTTCGAAGAAGCTTCATGACAGCTGTCAGTGGTTGCAAAGTTACTGACAGTTTCTATATTTCCACCTTTGGTTTCTGCAGAAATGCCTAGTACAGCGGGCCAGGGGTCCTCAAGGATTGAAATAGTGAAGACTTACATTTTTTTTCGGTGTTACAGTTGTAATAAAAAATAAATAAAAATAGTGCTAGAGGTATTTTAAACTTTGAAGATTTTTTTTACGAAGGTACCCTTGTGAAAAGAAACACACAACTATGTTGAATGTGCACTTGTAAACCTAAAACGTGTATACAAATGTATTTGTATGTATATACAAAAATATATATATATCTTTTAATGATAATTGAATATAGAAATAAAATTATTCTTAAAGAGAGACACTTTCAGGAATGACTCTTAACACTTTTAAACTTTTTAAAAAGTGCAATTTGTAATATAGTCAAATTAAATTTATTACTTTAAAGTACAATATAAATTGTTGATTTAATAATATTTTCTCATAATTTAATGAAGTACACTTATTTTGATGTGTTGACTAACATACTAAAGCACATGCAAAGCATTTGATTATTTTAACTGTAGCGTGTTATTTGATATTTCATTTAAAGTTAATATATTTTCCAATATATACAATATTTTACAAATACATGATGACATGCAAGTTTCAGTAGAAATTACTTTAAAGTATGGTAGATTTTACTTTATCATAAAGCATTGTTTTAACCAATTTCATGGACAGTATTAGTAATTATGAAATTACATGTAAAGATTAACTTTAAGTCCTATTAAAGTGGGTCAAAAAGCACAAAATGTCAGCTAATTGCATAAAAAATGTTCAACTGTAATACAATTCCATTTAATTGCAATTAACATGCAATGTGTGTTAAAAATTTTAAATATGTTCTTAAATATTTACTTTTCAGCTATTAATAATTTTGAACTCATACATTTTCGTTTAATTGTGTATATAGTGTATTATTTATGTAATAAGTACTCCTTTTTAAGTATTTTAAAGTGTGCTACTTTTTCACAAAGGTAGTTGTATAATCATTATAAAAAGTGGAGGAAACCCATTTTAAACTGTGTCAGCTGGTCTCATGAATATTAATTAAGTGATATAACATACGCCCATCTCATCTGCTGCAAGGCAAGAAGGTGGGCACTAGCCGGAGTAGGATTAGCCCTTACCTTTTTGGCCATTCATTTCACTGCTGATGCAACCGGTTGGCAGAGCCTTCTGCTCGCTCTTAAATTCACTGCTTACTTTGCAGCACAGTCGAGCAAATCAGAACTTAGCCTCTAAATCTTCTGCATCACAGTTCCGGTTATGGATACCCTTTCCCAAATTCCCACAATCTTCCTTTGTTGGTTGTGTGTTTTTGTCATCTGCTTTTTTGACACGAGGGGCATTTCAATTATACATCCTGTGTGAACAGGCAGTTGCATCACTCCTGAGGAGAAACACCTATCGTCTATAGTGTAATGATTGTTATCCCTTTTACATTGTTTAATTTAGCTCTTTGGTTTAAGCTTTATTTTAGCTTTAGGGAATCTTAAAGTCTGATATCGATATGATCAATTGGTATTAATCAAAACATCCAACTTGTACCTTATTTAACAATCGTCCAGCGAGTTGTTAGATTTCAGTATATCTGAGAAATTCTGTTTATTCTTGTGGCCACGATATAATAATACAGAATTATTTGAATAACCTTATGACAGTTATGAGCATAGGTAGCGTTATCTGAGCAGAGTTTGATTTGAATATTACACAACAAAACACAGAACACTTCTCTATAAATCAAACAAGAGTTTATTTGCTATCTTACTACAATACATAAACTAAGCTAAACAACATAAAACAAAATACATACATACACACACGCATAGAGTGAATTTAATTGAGAATGATTACAATCTAGCACTGTTCTGCTATTTCCACACGATTTTACCCGTGTCGATCATCAAATGGAGAACTCTCTTAATTTTACTTTAGAGATAGATACCCCACGATTCAGCCGAATAGAGGTTTTGTTTGATACCTGCTTTTAAGTTGAAATGACGCTGATCTGTCGTTTCGTTTCCTGGCTGGTTGAGGGAACCCCGCGTGTCCTCGTCGCGTGACGTCACTCTGGGGATGTCCTTCTGTGGTTGCTTGGTTGGCTCTGGGGTTGTTTGATGCTTGAAGTTTCTTTCGCGTAGCTTCAGACTTTCAAGGGTTTCTTCAGAGATTTGACTAAGTGTTGGTTCAAAGCTTGGCCAGATGTTAACCCTCTGGGGTCTGAGGTGATTTCGGGGCCCTTGAGAGGTTTTGACATGTCCTGATATTTGTGCTTATTTCAGCTACTTATAACATACTAATGACCAACATGTATTTGTATTTGTATTTGTTTTCAGCACAAACTTTGCTACAATATTATGTGACCAAGATGGATGTACATGTTTGTATTTTTTTAGAAAAAAAATATTATGCGTGGTTAGTAAGTTTTGGGGAAAAAAAATGTAGCTGAAATAAGGCCATAAAACCCACACTAAATAGTCCTGAATAAGACTTTAGAGTAATCAGTCTTGTCGGCTAGAATATTTACTTCACAATTAAGTGAGAATCATTCTGCTTACTCATTTACAGAAAACAATACATTGATTAATTTTTTTAAGACATGTTTTGTGATTGAAAGCCTGTATGCGAGGGAGTGACAATGTCCTTGAATATTAAGTGATTCTCACCTGAGACACAAAGGGCCCTCCCCTAAAGGCTGCTAATGGCCCATCAGTGTGACTGACTTTGAGACAGGTAAGAGAGAATGTGAGGAGATTGAACAAATGTTTTTTTTTTTTTTATTATTTTTATTTTATTTACAACACCGTATAATCAAAACATACATAATGAAGCTCAAAGACAAGGACAATTGGGCGCAGTGTTGGTCATTTGTCAATTGTATGACCACAGCTAAGTGTTACGGAACTAGTCAGACACAAAGGTAAGTGAAAAGAGATATAGTTTATTGCAGGTTTTGAGGAGACAACAGTGGTGATATTCCTTGAGTGAGGTAAGTGGCTTCTCTTGATAGTATTGTGGATAGTGAGCTGGGATTAAGACTGTGCCTCTTTCTCCTGGCAGGTTTGTGGCGAACTGGAATCCTGGAGAGCACGAAAGTCTATTGAGTTCACAGCAGTGGAGGTATCTGGTAGTGAGAGGTAAAACAGGT
>CM041793.1:4704597-4709597 GCA_023376895.1 Aspiorhynchus laticeps | reverse complement strand
GTTGCTTTGTTTGGATTTGTGCATGTAATCCTCTTTGCGGCTTAAAATGATATGAAGTCAGAGAGCCAAAAACCTCTGTCTCAAAGCGCCTGGTTAGAAAGAGAGAAAAAGAGAGGAACTAGGAAGAGGAATTCAAAGAGGATGGCCATTTTATCAGTATTCAGTTATCAGATGTTGCAGTTTTAACATGAGCTAACATCCCAGACTTTTTGAGCACAATTTACAAGAAGATTTGGGAAAATATTTTATCATAATGTAACAACTTTATCTGCCTCTGAAACAACTTTGCTTTGTGCTGATGTCATCAAACCCTCCTTTTTTAACCCCTCCCTTTCCACCACCTGGGGCCTGTTTCATAAAACAAGTTTACCAAATAAGCCAGGCTTATTTAAACTAGTCTAACTTATTTTGAACCAAATCAACTGACAATAAATCAGACTAACTGAAATAAACCTGGCTTATGGTAAACTTGTTTTATGAAACAGGCCCCTGGTTTCATTCTGGTATGTAACACTCACTTTTCATTTCTAGTAAATATATATATGTTTTCCCCTCATTGAATATAGACTGTTTGAAAGATTGTGGTTGAAAATTGGTTTTAATTTTGACTTGGAAAAACTAAGTCCTGTTTTGAAGCACACTACTAGTTTCCATTCAACTTCTGGCCTCACTGAAAGTGAATCAATGTGCCTAGCAACACAATTGCATAACAATCAAACCAATGCACCAATGAGATTTTGCTGTGGGCGGAGCTACACAGTGCAACATGACAAAAGGTGCGTTCGACTTAACGCAGCGCTGCGCAGATCGATCAAATTCTGACTTGAAGCAGTGCATGCCGGTTAGAAATTTAGTCCGACTTGAACTGGCGCCGACGCCACGTCACGGTCACGTGTTGCATGAAAGTACCGCAATAGCGTTTCGAGAGCAGCCGGCTCACTCAGCCGGCGCAGTTTCTCCAGAGAGACTGCAGGAGCGCTGATGACGGCACAGCTGTTTCACGATTGGCCAAATTCACCGCATGACAACAATGACACGTGTTTCGGATTTATTCGGACAACTTCAGTCCCACTAATGCTCATATACGGACTTTAAAAAATAAAAATAAATTAACTTTTCATGTCATTTTCATCTCATACATCATGTTTATTAAAAGATTACAATTATGTTTACTGCAATCACTTTTTTTGTTAATTTGTTTATATAGGTTTTGTGCATAGGTTTATTTTGGACCTTTTTCATACAGACCCTTTACAGTATTCAGCTGCATAACCTATTTAGATAATCATTTTTATGAAATAACTCAAATGTCAATCTTACAGACTTTTAATATAATGTGGTCTTCATTGATTCCGATTGATACTAATTGTCTAGTTGCAGGGTTCATCCTTCTTCACTTGCATTACTGCCAACAACTCTGGCTGGATTGTCAACTTAACAATACAACATTCAGATCACTTTCATAAGCTGGTATAAATCATAATAGAAAGGCAAATAAATGGTGCTTATCTGTAGGCCCATATGAATGGTCATGGTATTTTGTCTTACTAAAATGCGCTTACCTAACTGGAGGAAATAGTAAAATAAGTAAAAAAATACGTAACATCCTAATCCTTTTATCTGCAATGAAAAACACATTCAATACATACAATTATTATCTTCATAGATTATTTTTATTAAGTTGCAGTAGCAAAAACACATAATTAATCATACTGCACAAGTCATATGTTCAATATGTTCTCAGTTTATTTACTTAAAACTTGTTTCTGTCGTGATGACACCCTTTCAAAATATTGCATACATCTTAAAGGTTTATTAAAACATAAACCAACATGAAAAAAGACAATCACTTCTAATTGAAAAACTGAAAATTGTTAAGTGTAATTGCGTTGATTGGTTAGTATTAGAAATAACGAGTCACACTGGTGTTGGGTATGGTCCCATGTCCCTTTGGATGTATAAAAACCATGCATTACCAAGTGCAACACAAAACAAAATGGACTACGTAACAATTAACGTGAAGGACAGCAAAGGTAAAGTTTTCACTCAGACGGTTTCCATGGACATTGCAGAAAGGATGAAAAATGGTGAGTAAACAGCCAAACTGTGGAACAATTACAAGATACCAATGATTTGTGTGAGCGTTTTAGTATTCCCCAGATCAAAAGTTCCTCTACTCTGTCATGGCGAAAGTAACAGCCGTTGAAACAAAACAAGGTACACACTTGTGATGATCAAACACATACTGGACAGATTTATTGAGTGACCACTAAATTTACAGCCTTCTCTCCAAACAGTTCCCATCAGTGGCCCAGCTTGTGATGCAGTGTTCCCCTAACCTCCTACTCTGTGTCCCTCTACCTCCACTGGGTCACCTAAACCCCTAAACCTCAGTTTTGTCAAGGCACCACCACCACCACTATCAACCAACCAGTGCCCCATCACTACCTCTAAGCCGCCTGTGCAACTTACCCCCATTTGCAAGGACCTACCGTACCACCCTGCAAACTGGTGTAGAGTGTGGAAACCCTTCAGAAGCCAGAACTCCATCCTCCATCCAATCAGACACAAAATTACTACTATTGGACCTAACAAGAACTTATCGGCAACTCTACTTCCGCAACAAAACTGCTTTCTATAAAAAGCTACAAACTGCATTTTCACAAAAGGCGTACACCTTGTCAAATGAGAAAATTAGAAAACAATTAGCAAACATGTTAACAACTTACAAGAGAGTTAAGGACCGCCGCCGTGCAACTGGGCAGGGGAAGCAAACCTGGGAGTACTACACTCATAGAAGATTAAAATGTCACTTTCATTTTACATTGACATGCTTTTACATTTCATTTCTACAGCTAATGGATGAGTTATTTGGGTCCTCTGGTATAGGAAGTGCACCATCTGGAACAATCTGCTCCACTCCTCTGTGTTTGGAAGATCCAACTTCTCAAAACATGCCTCCAACTATCTCTCTTCCTCAAACTCAGGCAGCAGGTGCTTCTGTGGACAAGCAGCCGGGGACCTCTGCCAGTACAAGCCTCTGCAGCAGGCAGATACCGTCACAACCCTCACAATTTTTTGAGACATACGAAGCGCATGCAGAGAGAAGGACAGCTGTGCTTGTGTCCCTTGTGAGGCCTGACCTGGAGTGATGGATTTGCATCTTTATCAAAACATTCATTGTTATCATAGAGTGTGTGTTTGTTTTATTTATTTTTTTCACCAAGTTACACAATTTCTAATGACTCAAGAATATCCACTTTATTGAAGTGACTATTAACAGTTCTTACCTTTTAACTTTGTTGAAATTTTTGTTAAACTTTAACTAGCAACTCTCACAATTACAGTATAAGTTACACTATTTTAACTGTTTACTTTTACAAGCTTGCACTGAAACAACTGCATGTTGGTACTGTAATATGCAATCTATTGTATTTCAAAGCTAAAGTTGTAAATTAAAATCTGCTTAAAGAACAAAGATACAGGTGTCAACAGACTTGTATCAGATTGTGTATTGTTTCATGTAAGCATCCACCCAAGAGGTGACAATAGATTTTCAGATTAAGAAATGAGGTTATGCCACATTGAATTATGTACTGAAACCGGTGTTCAGTATTGCTCTTTCTGCATTGCTTGTAACACTAGTTACTATTTTCATTCAATTTACTCCATACACCCAACTCCATCTCTTACTAATTTATCTATAACATTCTATATAACAGTTGTCAATGACGACATATCCATATAACATGTTTTTTTACACCACTTCACCACTCAGACTTATCAAATGAAGTCCAATTTCCTTTGTGTGTTCAGAAAGTAAAGGAAAAGTCACCAAGTCTTGAAAAACATTTTTTATTTAATAAACAAAAAATGAAATTGCATTTGTCAAAACTGAATTTGCCAAAGGTTAGCTAATGAAGCATGGCTTGCAGGTTAGTATCATTTGTCAAATATTTAAATGTCATTATTACAAAAAAAATACAAAGTTTTAGTCCAGAAAAATACTCTGTTCAAGTTAGATGTTGTTGCAAATCAGGTCTCTATAATGGCATGCATCAAGGTTGTGGGAGGTGTGGCTCATCATCAAAATGATCATCTACCTCAACATCTTGGTCACAGGGCTCTAAACAAACATTATGCAAAATGCAGCATGCTGAGACTGCAGAACTAATATTTGAAATGCTTTGCATTTGCAGAGAATTGGAGCCTCCTGAGCTTGGACTTCAGAATGCCAAATGCATGTTCAATGACTACATGGGCAGCATTCAGCTTTCTATTAAAGCAGTCAAGTGTCCATTGTCTCTGTAAGGCTTCATAAGTTGAGGCAACAGAGGATAGGCAGAATCTCCAATTATATGAATTCCCTGTGGAACAAGGGAATGAGGATCTTCTTCAAGAACTCGTCCAACCTCCATTAGACGAAATGCTCTGGCATCATGCCAACTCCCAGGGTGACCAACACTGATGTGACAGAAACACAGCTGACTGTCACAAAACCCAGTTAAAATGACTGAATAAAACTGTTTCCTATTCAGGTATGCTAGGGGATTATCACAGTGGAGTCTCCTTATAGCAATGTGACACCCATCCACCGCACATACAGTGTTGGGGAAGCCTGCTGCGTCAAAATTCAACTTTGACATTTGCAGCCTTTGGCTTGTGGACTAGGAGATGTGGTGGGCCATGTATGTATTAACATAACAACAAAACTCATGGAGATGTTTGGCAAGAGTGGATTTTGAGATGTTGAATCTGTCTGCTACACCACGGTATGACTCCTGATTGGTCAATGTCCAAAGGCAGGCAAGAACAGTGGCAGTTTGGTTTTCTGTAAATTCATATAAACAGGACCAAGGGTGGTAATGACATCCTGCACAGGTAGAACATGGGTTATCAAGACAACATGCCAACACTTGTAATAGTTAAATGCATTTTACATTATCTAGTACGCACCTCCACTTGTTGTTTGGAAAGCCTGAAATCACTTCGAAATTCTG
>CM041793.1:4467638-4704497 GCA_023376895.1 Aspiorhynchus laticeps | reverse complement strand
AAAGTTTAGAGCACTTCATGCTTCCTGCTGCTGACCAACTTACGGAGATGCAGATTTCATTTTCCAACAGACTTGGCACCTGCACACAGTGCCAAAGCTACCAGTGCCTGGTTTAAGGACCATGGTATCCCTGTTCTTAATTGGCCAGCAAACTCGCCTGACCTTAACCCCATAGAAAATCTATGGGGTATTGTGAAGAGGAAGATGCGATATGCCAGACCCAACAATGCAGAAAGCTGAAGGCCACATCAAGCAACATGCTCATCATAACACCTGAGCAGTGCCACAGATTGATCGACTCCATGCCACGCCGCATTGCTGCAGTAATTCAGGCAAAAGGAGCCCCAACTAAGTATTGAGTGCTGTACATGCTCATACTTTTCATGTTCATACTTTTCAGTTGGCCAAGATTTCTAAAATCCTTTCTTTGTATTGTCTTAATAATATTCTAATTTTCTGAGATACTGAATTTGGGTTTTTCATTAGTTGTCACTTATAATCATCAAATTAAAAGAAATAAACACTTGAAATATATCAGTCCTGTGTGGAATGAATGTATACATTATACAAGTTTCACTTTTTGAATGGAATTAGTGAAATAAATCAACTTTTTGATGATATTCTAATTATATGACCAGCACCTGTATTTCTTAATAACTGATTGAGTAAACAATCAAAGTATCCATATTTCTGTTTCACCAAAATCTATGAGGGTCCTTATGCACATTTTATGGTGAATCTGATCCAGCTTAAGCTCGGAGCTGGTTTTTAGAACATGGCAGCTGGTGTCATTAACTGATCCAATCTGGTTATTAGCTAGAGCAAGCTGGGGCCTGTACCATGATGTTAGATGAACAAATTCAGAGTTATAGGATAAGTTTTGAGTTGACAAAACCAAACCACTCCAATCTGGCTTTGTTGGTACCATGAAGCTAATCATCAACTTTCTCTGTCAACCCAGGCTTGATCCTGAGTTAGTGAAGCGCGTGCACATGAATGTGTGACATCAGCGGCAAACAGCCAATCACAACACAGAGCAAGTGTGATTCACTTCTCGCGAGAGAGCCAGCGAGATTCAAAACTCTTTTGTTAAAGGTTAAGAGATTAAAGAATATGTGGAATTTAAACGCATTTCCACTGAAGTACTTGTCCATGAAGAGGACAAATAAAGGAAATGATCTTGCTCTCTCAGTGCGGTCACAAGTGAAACTTGTGAAGTTAGTTTATATAGTTGATAATATAGTGATAGAGACTCAAACATGTAAGGTCACATGTAGCCATTTTTAAAGTGTTATCTATTGATTCTACCACTTATTTATATTACATACTGTATATATTACATATGATCTGTATGTATTAATATTCATTTAAAATTATAGCTTTATAATAATTGTTAAACTAAAAGTGCTTGTGTGTAATGGAGTAATAATAAAATAAATCATATTATAATTATATAAATCATATGTAAATTGTAATTATCATTAAAGCCAGACAATTTTGTTGTATTTTTTTTAAAGTTACTTCATAGTGACCTTTAATTTGTAGGAAGAGAAACTGGCGGAGTGTCTTTTTTTGTGTCAGACATGTGTCACTTTGCTCACATCTGATCCAATCAGATGTGAGCAATCTGGTCCAATTTCAGTTTGAGATCTCTAAACTTAGAACATAACCTGCTCCGGAGCAGGTTAGCCATGGAGTGTAAGTTTCCATGGCAATGAACACAGCTAAAAGCCAAGCCACTTTCATGGTACCTAAAACCGAGTATTGGTGCAAACTAAACTGAAACTTACCTGGCTAGCCAGCTAAACCGGCTTCATGGTACAGGCCCCAGGTAGACCATCTTGGACAAGCAAGAAGCCACATACCAGCTGATCATAGCAGGGTTTGTGGAACATCAACCAGCTAATGATCAGTTTGGAACAAGACTCATGGCAATTTGTTAGTATTTTATGTTTTGCACTTTTTAACTGGTTTGTATAACCTAATTTTTACATTTTATTGCAATCAGCTTGCATCCCATTGACGGTTATGTTTATAGGTTAAGACCTTCATTACTTACATTTTTTCTAAAAAAACCCCCATCTCTGTACGAATTAAATTGTACGAATTCATAAGAAAATGCCACTCTGTAATATAGTCACATTTTCTCACAAAATCAGGTTGGCTAGAAATTACCAGAAATGACGTGACCTTTAAACGAGAATCAGTATTTTGAAACCGAATCGCTACGTTGTATTTGCATTGCACAGAATTAAACGGTTTGGCGAATTTATGGTTAATTTGTATTCATGTTTTTTTTTTTTCCTCTAGAAATCATAAATTTCCATACAAATCACATATTATGAATTCATACGAAATCGTAAAATAGTTGTGTTTTCTCATGAAATTGGGTTGACTAGAAACCATGCTACCATGAATAAAGTGACCTTTAAATGAGAATCAGTATTTTGAAACTGAATAATTACATTGTATCTTCGTGGCACGGAATTAAACGTTTTGGCGAATTTTAGGCTAATTTGTATATTTTTGTAAGATTTTCTTATGCCCCACTGATCTTCATGCTTTTATTTGTTTTGTTTTTAAACTTACATTTCCATATGAATCACATAATATGAATTCATACGACATCGTAAAATAGTTAAATTTTCCCATGATATCGGGTTAGCTTAAAACAGTGTAACACAGTTACCATCTAAACTGTATTTGCGTTGCACAAAATGAAACGTTGTGGTGAATTTGTGGCTAATTATTACAAATTTATTCAACCTCATTTGTATGTTTTCTTTTGATCTGCATATGCCCCAGTGACCATTTAGGTTTAGGTGTGGACCTTCATGATTCCTTTTTTCTCCGCAAATAATCATAAATTTCTGTTCAAATCACATTGTACGAATGCATGAATGCCACCTCGCAAAATAGTTACATTTTCTTATGAGATCGGGTTGGCCATATAACCATGATCCAAAATAAAGCTACCAACTTAACTCTAAATTTATAATTTCATATTAATTCATAATTTGTATGAAATTTGTACAAATAATTTGAATTTGTTACTAATTCTAACAAATTTGTACAATCTAATTTGTATGTTTTTGTAAAATCTGCTTACTAGTGGATAGGTTTGGGGTGGACCTTCAAGCTTACTTTTTTCCTAAAACTCTTACATTTTCATTCAAATCACATCATACGATTTCAAACAAAATCGCCACCTTGGCGAATATAAAATATTCACGTTTTCTCTCGAGATCGGGTTGGCTAGAAAACACGTTATCATGTTCCAAAACACAGCTCCCAGCTTAACTCTGACTTCCCAGGCAACATTAGACTAAAAACAAAGTTTGAATGAAGTGACCTTTAAATGAGAAATAGTATTCACAGACTCATGGGCTGCGTTGTATTTGCGTTGCACAGAATGAAACCCCACACGACTCCTGGGAAAAATGGCAGTGCCTTTGGATTTAAATAAATAGTGCAGGTTTCAGGCCCCTTCTATTTTGAGCCTTTCAATATAAGAGGAGTTTTCCATTAGTGAATCCACGTTCCTAACAAACCAGCATGAGTCCCGATGGAAATGAAGGATATCTTTGGTTGAGAGCCTGCTTAAGCTGCTAGTGTCTGGAGTGCTTTCCTCTCAAAAAAATGCTTCAGAGCAATGAAATAGAGGAAATGGGATTTCTCATTGGGGACTATAAGTGCTGGAACTTCTTCCACTAAACAATGAACGTAGTTCTTTCCGTCTCTTGTGCACGCTAAGATTTGGGAGGGTAAAGCTGTTATCCTGCAGCTGTGGCATCCTTCAAAGAACTGAAACAAATCCCAAGAAATAACCGTGGATTCCCGCTTACTTCGATTCAGTTGGACTAAGCGCCCGTTGGCATTTTCTCCTACTCTTTATCTCAGTGTAGTCCCATTTGGATCATGTCTAACCAATAGCACTGAAGTGATAAACATTGGATGAAACTTAACTGGGCAACTGTGGTTTTCCAAAAGAATAGAATGGAATTCTTTGGCAAGAACTGGCTTGCTAACTTTGCTATTCAAACTAGCCAGGCACTCAGAGCGTATAATTAACTCTAATTCTCCTCACAGTTGATCCCTTTGGTGCGTTATTTATCCGACCTGAATATTTAGGATGGTGCGTCATGTCTTTTTTTTTTTTTTTTTTTTTGGGCCTGTCAGTAGCACAGATAACACATGACAGTACATATGCGTGGCTATGCTATCGTCATTCACAGCCTTTTTTCTTTTTTTTTTTTTTTTTCCTTTTTCTTTTTTTTTTTAATTAAATATATTTATTTATTTATTTATTTATTTATTTTTTTATTATTTTTTTTTATCTTTTTTTTTTTATATTAATTAATTAATTTAATTTTATATACCCTTTTACTTAACCACACTGTGACAGACAAGACCAGGGGACAGAGAAAACAAGAGAGAGAAAGAGGAAAGAAGAAAGAAGGAAAATAAAAAAAATAAAAAAAAAGGTTGTGGGGAAAGTCAACAAAGAAGGGGGAGAGAGAGAGAGAGAGAGAAAAAAGGAGAACGGGGGATAGAGAGAGAGAGGGAAAAAAAACAAAAAAAAAAACAGACACTTTGCTTCGATACCTGCTGACAAAAAGAGAAAACAACCGAAGACACAACATCAAAGAGACTGCAGCAACAACCAACATCTGTATGAATCACAATAAATTCTAAATGTTAAATGTTATTGAGCAGCACACATAACTAATATTACAAAATAAGTTTTGAAGCAACAGCAGATCAAGACAATGTGTGTCTGTGAGCACCTGTTTTTATACCAATGTGAATGCTTGAGTGTACACCTGTGTGTGTGAGCGCGCTTGTGTTCATAAGGTTCCTCCATGTAAATGTTTAATAGTGTGTGTGGGGAACAACAGCCCCATCCCGCAAGGCATGAAGCAGGCACGGAAAAGACCCGGGCCCCAAACATCCGGAGGCCCCCCAGGGCACGGGACCCCCAGGAGAACCACCGCAGGGACAACCGCGGCCCCCACCCAGAAAAGGGCAGAGGAGAGCCCGAAGGTGGGACCTCCGACAGCCACAGTGTAGACGCCCCAGGGTGCCATGGCGGCAAGCCCGCAGGCTCCACCGGCAGCCGACCACACCAGGGCGGACCGGGCCCTGGGCCCGGAGACCCAAAGGCCCCCCACCCCACAATCGGGGCCCAGTAGGGCCAGGCCCCGCCAATCGACCGCCCGAAGTGGGCCGGCGCTCGCCCGAGCATCCTGCCCCGGCGCGAGAAATCACCAACGCACCAGGCGGCATCCTCCACCGGCAGGGCATGGTGGTGGGGTGGGGGTTGACTAAGATGATGAGTGAGGTGGAGTCTAAGGCCCGACCTGACACATAGACGTAGACGACAAGCACACATATACACAAGCATATGTTCCCACCCTCATGCACGCAAACGAATATTCACACCCTCGCCCCACATGTAGACACACAAAAATGGACACGGTACCCACACTCACACTCCCACTCCCCATATGCACTCTATACTCCTAGGTCCAGGCACCACCACCGCCAGAGGGGTAGTCAGCGCCCGATCCCGGAGCTGAACCCCCTTCGCTCCGGCGTGGGGACAGGAAGACCACCCCGGTCCCCGCAGCAGCAGAGAAAATCAACAGCCCAGACCCCGACCGGGCGGCCAGCTCATCCTCACAGCCCCCAGCCCCAGACAGAGAACAGAGAACAGGGGTGTGATAAAAAAAAATAAAAAAAAATAAATATAAAAATAAAATAAAAAAAAGACCCCATGCTTCACCCCACCCGCTCAAATGTAGTGTTGGTGTGTGTTGTTCTAAGGTGCTTTAAAACAGGGGTGCTTTAAAACAGGGGAGGGGCACCCTCCACAAGCTTGTGTCAGCTCGTCCCCTCCCTAGAGCCCTCAATGTCTATGTGCAACTTAAACTATGTGCGTCATGTCTTAAAGTAAAGTAACATGTTGAAAGAACCTTTTTTGATGCATTAGTCCGGATCCAGCTGGTGCATCCACAGAGAAAAGGTTACATTTAATGAGTCTAAAAATGTCATGTGGTGAAACTTATCTGTCTTATGATGTCTTTAGCATTATTTAAAAAAATTAAATTATTCAAAACAAAAGGTATTTTTTTTACAAATACCGTAGATTAATTAATAAATAAATTATCAACTTTTTGGGGAGTTGCACCACATGACATGAACAATCAACAACCCAAACTATCCTTGCCTTGACGTACAAATAAAAATATATAAAACTATTTAATATTCTAACAGATTTATGGACCTTGGCAAACAGTCATGAGGGTCGGGGTCTCTTCATGTTTCTGCATCTTGGTTGCACCACATGATTGTACAATATATAATATTATATATTATATATATATATATATATATATATTAGGGCTGTCAATCGATTAAAAAATATATCGTGATTAATCACATGATTGTCATGAGTTAACTCGCGATTAATCACAATTGATCGCACATTTTTAATTCTTCTAAATGTACCTTAAATTAATACTTTAAAAAAAATATATACTCTAATCAACATGGGCATGGACAAATATGGATGCTTTATGCAAATGTATGTTTATTATTATTGAAACCATAGTCAACATAGAGCATGAAGAGTAGACATGTTTCGAAGGTCATAGATGTTTTTCAAAGATATTGTTCATGTCTATTAGAGACATGAAAATAGAAATTCCAGGTTCCCATTACTTCTCTTTCTTTGCACTGAGCAATTTACTGACACAAACCTGTTTACATTTTTTGCACACAGGGCAGCTCTTCTTCTGGAAATGCAAAATATACATTTATTATTTATTATTACATTTGTTTCCCTTTCTGTGCCCACATACTGTATTTTGATGAAGCTAAATTCTCAATAAAATACACATACTGATAAAAAAAAATGCATAGCCTGAATGCACTTAAGTCGCTTTGGATAAAAGCATCTGCTAAATGCATAAATGCAAATGCAATTAAACTGTTTTCATTGGTATATTTTACTGTTTCTGTTGTCGGACAACGGAATGAGTATGAAATAGTGACTGAAACGCGATCCATTAAGACATAACCAGCTCTCCCATCCAAGATGTTAATCTGCACAAAAATCCTGATAATCGCACCGTCTCTGATGAAATCAAATACACATAAGATAAAGACAATAGCTGTGCTGTGATCTCGGCTATACTTGCATGTAAAATTAGAGAAGCAACATAGTATCTGTGTTTAACTGAAAGCGCTGGTCCTCTCTATAGATAGCGGCAGTGCTTGTTTTTATACAGTCTATGGGCAGTACCGGTGATTCTCAGAAACTAGGTTTGGGCGCTATTTTGAAGAGAAAAACGTCGCTAAAGGGGTCTGCCATGTTGCTAAATTGGCAACACTGTGCATCTCCATTTCTCCAACTATGGGTTGGGCCACGGGTCAAACAGAAAATACGCGCTGCGTTAATCGCACGTTAAAAAAATTAGTGCCGTTAAAATGAATTTGCGTTAACGCGTTAACTTTGACAGCACTAATATATATATATTATATATATATATAATATATATATATGGTTGGTTATATATTATAGAAATCGCGATTGCGTTCCCGAGCCAGTCTTTTTGTCCCCTTCTCCCAAATCAGATTATACTGTTTCAGCTATTAAAATCGTTCAGTTTTGTATGTAGTGGCAAAGTGATAATATTTCGGTTTGGTTTTTTTATAAAGTTAATTTAGAAAAACGTTTGGAGCATTTTTTTGTTCGTTAAATAAGTTTTTTCTTTCTTAACGTAACGACCAAGCGGCCAGCGGCAGACAGTGAGCTGATCATAGCCATAGTTTGATCAATTTAGCCTTCTCAAATCATCCTGACTTGCCTAAAATAAAATCTATTGATATACTAAAACAGTTCAAGCATATAACAATGTTTTAACGTTAAACCTAGATAAATGTGTGCTGCATCCTAGTTTGTGCGGAGAGTGACATGGAGGCACCAGTGCAATCAATTGCATTTTTTTCAATTGAAACAACTTGCAGTAATTTTTGCTCATAAAAGTAAGAGTAATACATCATTCGGAACTGTAAAGGGTCTACTTTACAAAGCTTTTTATAAAATATCATTCTTCCCACTTTCTCAGTTGGTCGCACAAGCACATCATTTGGTAGCAAATTCTTTTTTTTTCTTTTTTTTGATACAACATTTGATTAATCAATGCATGCTGATGAACTTTTATCATAGTTTATAGTTATATGGTAACAAACGTGTTCAACATTCAACCCTTTATTTTTGATCAGTATTATTTGTGATTTATATTTTGTGACAGGAATTCCTTTTTTTGCTTTCACTGAAAAGATCTTGGTGTCAGCTTTACAAGAAAAGATAATGGTCTGTTTTGCTTATATCTATACACCTTTCCCTTTTTAAGACTAAAACAAAAGATGGATTCATTGTTATTCTTAATTAAAAAGCACAACAACAATGAAACAGTATGTTACAATGACAAACTAGCTTACGTAACATTTATTAACAAAAACAAATAAGATGCGGCATAGGACACATCACATGCTGTATTATACCGACTAATACATAACAGAATGTTTAGCAAACACTGAGGAATCAAATAATAATAATATAAAAAAATAAGGAATGCCTCCATACAGTAACCTGAGGTAAAGATAACAAGCTTTTCAAAACGAAAACATAAAGTCAAACTAAACTGTCTGTCGCTGACAGGACTTGCATGTTTTCTCTACAAGAATACCAACATGTTCACCTTCTCTGTTTTAAGAAGCAGTCTTTTACTTTAGTTTGAAAACCAAATCCTCCGTTGTGCTCCGTCCGCTGCGCACACCTTCACGCTCGTGCTGGCGCGCCCATTCTGCCTCTGCTCTGCTTACGCCTGCGGTGTGTGACACAAAGTGCGACCACTTCAAATTTTTACTCGCACACTCTCAAAAAAATGGTTGCAGTCTAGAGCCCTGAATAAAATTATTTTATAAAATAAAGAAAACAATGATGTGCTGTCTCGTCTTGAACAGGAGCACTTCACAAAAATTAACCGAAAGTCAGCGAATACATGACTCACAGACATGATAAATATATCTATAGAAAGCTTTAAATTACTACTTAACAAAATAAATCAAATCAAAAACAAAAACTCTTTCATTATAATCCGTGAAGATGCACTTCTCTCTAAAGGCGAGTCTGAGGAGATGGGGAGTCAGGATCTTCATCTGATTCTTCATATTTCACTGACTGGGGTCTGGGGTCGATGGGGGTCACTGACACAGAAAACACTAGTTTATTAGTAAATAATTCAAATATCTCCTTACTATTCCCCCCTGACACATTCATGGTAATTACTTTTGCTGGGGTTTATGGCAAGCTTTATTGCGTGTATTTGAAGCAGAACTCTTCAGCTGCGCTGACGGCTCTCTGCTGCTGCTGGACAGTAAACACCGTCGAGCCGCTCTTGACAGCCGCGGCAGCACGGTCTCGTGTTGTTTCCACCAGCGCGGCAATTTTTTTCATCACTAATTGATGGATGTCTAAAATATAAACATAAAGAGAAGCCTAAATTCTGAATTATGACGTGAAAATTGGCCAGATCGAAGCCCGGTCGGGGTCAGGCTGAAATGCAGGGCTCTAGCGCTCCCCTCGGTAAAAATCACGTTTTTCGTTCGGGGGGCCCCCTCCCATCATGGGCCCTTAGAATCGTCCTAAATTTCCCCCCCTTACGGCGCCCCTGTGTATATATATATATATTAATATTTAAACTACTTTTAGTAAGTAGTGAAGCAGATTTGTCTTTTTTTTCTAGGAATTATTATTATTATTAATAATAATAATACAAGATTCTGCTAAACTTTGTGTTTTCTTGAAACAAATATAAATACATATATACAAAAGAAAAGAAAAGGGAAAACAAATTATATCAGGACACAAATATACACCGGAAACCATCAATATGTAAGCAGCTTCTGTTTATACAGAAAATGTATTCAGCTCGACTGAAAATTCTACCTTGTATTTGGATGGCAAAAGAATGAGCCGTAATTGTTACGGGGTTGACGAGACGTGAGACATGCGGATCCATCTGCAAGGCTTTATTATTAGACATGGTCAATACAGGCATGGTCGGACAGTAGCAAACAGGTATAACAAAGACAGGGCAGAGAATAATCCAAGGGCAAGCGTGGGTCGGCGATCAGCGTACAGTATCCAGAGGGTTAGGCAGAGAGATAATCCAAGGTCACGAGCAATAATCCAAACGAGGTGATATCAGAGTCCAAAGGGCAAAGCAGAGAGAATATCCAGAAATACGGGCAGGATCAAACACGGGTAAACAAACTAGGTAACAGGAAACGCTTTGTATGCAGACTAGGCTAAGAATACTCGGCCACACAAGGATCCAGCGGCTTTCCTGAACATTACTGGCCCGGTATGTACACGGCAAGACTGTTATTGTCCCTCAAGCAGGGTAAGCGATCACTCGAGGACTTTATTCAAGTATATCTAGAGGTTGCTAATGATTCAGATTTTTCGGACGATGTCTTGATTGATTTTTTTTGTGACCGCATTAACCAGCCGCTCAAATCACAGTTAATCCGTGAGGGTCCCCGCTCATCTCTCAGTCAGTTTATGGACTATGCTTTATTGACTGTTGGTTCAGCATTCACTGTGGGGGTCGCGGAGGAACGAGATACTGCACCCAATGGTGTGATCACAGCCGCGCTAGAGCACGCTCACAAAATGGCGGTCACAACAACACCCCATAGCGTCATTACTGCCAGTCACGAGCCAAGTCAAGTCCCAGCTGATCTTAAAGAGCCAAGTCAAGTAACAGCCTATGTTAAAAAGCCAAGTCAAGCCACAGCCTATGTTAAAAAGTCAAGTCAAGTCGCCGCTGATGTTAAAGAACCAAGTCACCGCTGATGTTAAAGAGTCAAGTCAAGTCACCGCTGATGTTAAAGAGTCAAGTCAAGTCACCGCTGATGTTAAAGAGTCAAGTCAAGTCACCGCTGATGTTAAAAAGTCAAGTCAAGTCACCGCTGATGTTAAAAAGTCAGGTCAAGTCACCGCTGATGTAAAGGAGTCAAGCCAAGCCACCAGTGATCTCCGTGAGTCAAGCCAAGCCACAGTTGATCATCACAAGTCAAGCCGAAGCACAGTTGATCATCACGAGTCAAGTCAAGCTACAGTTGATCGTCACGAGTCAAGCCAAGTCACAGTTGATCGTCACGAGTCTAGCCAAGCCACAGTTGATCGCCACGTCACAGCTGTCCAGCCAGAGTCACGCCACGTCACAGCTGTCCAGCCAGAGTCACGCCACGTCACAGCTGTCCAGCCAGAGTCACGCCACGTCACAGCTGTCCAGCCAGAGTCACGCCACATCTCAACTCCTCAACCAGAGCCTCTTCACGTCTCAGCTCCTCAGCCAGAGCCTCTTCACGTCTCAGCTCCTCAGCCAGAGCCTCTTCACATCTCAGCTCCTCAGCCAGAGCCTCTTCACGTCTCAGCTCCTCAGCAAGAGCCTCTTCATGTCTTCGCCGAACTGCCAGAGTCTATCACACCCAGAGATTTAAGGTCAGTCCTTCGAATTCCCTGTTTGATATCCAGCGTGAGGGATGCACCACTGGTGTCTGCACGCGCTGCTGGTATCCCCAAACCCACTCACTTCGACCCTGCCTGTATTGACCATGTCTAATAATAAAGCCTTGCAGATGGATCCGCATGTCTTACGTCTCGTCAACCCCGTAACAGTAATGTAGTCTAAAACACCTGTAGCAGTGCCCCGAGACAGAAGGACATTAAGAGAGACAAACAGAACACATTAATAAGCGTACAGGCTGTCACATTATTCAGGGCTCTGCCTGCCAATGTCCTCAGTGCTGGTATATGGTGGTCAACATTATGTTCCAGAATAGGGGCAAAATCTCACTTAAATCTGTGGTGAGTCAGCTAACATTATTCTTGGTATAAAAGTTAACCTCTAAAACACAGCAGATATTGTCACGAATCCTGGCCATGAACTTTGCGTCACTCACCACTAGAGGTCACTCTCCCATCACATGGACTTTCACACAGTTACAGATCACTCATAGACTGCATCTCCCATCATTCACTGCACCCACACAGCTGTTCACAATGATCACGCTTGCACCTGTTCACCATCTCACAATCACCATCACCCAATCACACACACACACACACACACACACACTATATAAACTCTGGACATTCTCTTACACTCTGCCGAGTATTGTTAGCCCCGCTGCATTACCAAGCGTTCCCAGTATTTACCTTGTAAGATTCCTGTGTTCTGATTCCTGCCCGTGCTCCTGGTTTATTCTCTCTGCCTAGCCCTCTGGATACTGTTTGCCGATCGTCGACCCACGCTTGCCCTTGGATTATTCTCTGCCCTGTCTTCGTTATACCTGTCTGCTGTTCATTGACCCTGCCTGTTTCGACCATGTTTGATAATAAAGCCTTGCAAATGGATCCGCATGTCTCACGTCTCGTCAACCCTGTAACAGAATACTCGGCCCCACAAGGATCCAGCGGCTTTCCCAACCAACATTGGTCAGGTATGGATACAGCGGCCTTGTTACTAGGCCTCAAGCAGAGAACTCGATCACTTGAGGGTTACATCACGGAATATTTGGCTTTGGCTAACGGCTCAGATTTACCGGACTGTGTATTAATAGACTTTTTCTGTGATGGCCTTAACCAGCCGTTAAAAGCAAAAATAATTCAATATGGCCCTCGTTTGTCACTAAGTCATTTCCTGGATTATGTTCTGTGGACTGTGGGTTCAGCATTCACTGTGGGGGTCGCGGAGGAACGAGACACCGCACCCAATTGTGAGATCACAGCCGCGCTAGAGCACGCTCACAAAATGGCGGCCACAACAAGCGTCATTGCTGCCAGTCAAAAGCCAAGTCAAGTCGCCGCTGATGTTAAAGAACCAAGTCAAGTCACAGCCTATGTTAACAAGCCAAGTCAAGTCGCCGCTGATGTTAAAGAACCAAGTCAGGCCACAGTTGATCATCACAGGTCAAGCCAAGCCACCAGTGATCTTCGTGAGTCAAGCCAAGTCACAGTTGATCGTCACGAGTCAAGCCAAGTCACAGTTGATCGTCACGAGTCAAGTCAGGCCACAGTTGATCGTCACGAGTCAAGCCAGGCCACAGTTGATCATCACGAGTCAAGCCAGGCCACAGTTGATCATCACGAGTCAAGCCAGGCCACAGTTGATCGTCACGAGTCCAACCAAAGCACAACTCTCCAGCCAGAGTAACACCACGTCTCAGCTCTCCAGCCAGAGTCACACCACGTCTCGGCTCATCATCCAGAGTCACACCAAGCCACTGTGGATCATCATGAACTCACGCCACGTCACAGCTGACCAGCCAGAGTCACGCCACGTCACAGCTGACCAGCCAGAGTCACGCCACGTCACAGCTGACCAGCCAGAGTCACGCCACGTCACAGCTCCTCAGCCAGAGTCTCTTTGCGTCTCAGCTCCTCAGCCAGAGCCTCTTCACGTCTCAGCTCCTCAGCCAGAGCCTCTTCGCGTCTCAGCTCCTCAGCCAGAGCCTCTTCGCGTCTCAGCTCCTCAGCCAGAGCCTCTTCGCGTCTCAGCTCCTCAGCCAGAGCCTCTTCGCGTCTCAGCTCCTCAGCCAGAGCCTCTTCGCGTCTCAGCTCCTCAGCCAGAGCCTCTTCGCGTCTCAGCTCCTCAGCCAGAGCCTCTTCACGTCTCAGTTCCTCAACCAGAGCCTCTTCACGTCTCAGCTCCTCAGCCAGAGCCTATTCCACCCAGAGATTTAAGGTCAGTCCTTCGCGTTTCCTGTTTGATATCCAGCGTGAGGGATGCACCGCTGGTGTCTGTACGCACTGCTGGTATCCCCAAATCCACTCACTCTGGCCCTCCTGTCCCTGAACTGATGTCCCTGTCTGAAGCTCTTCCCATGATAGGGATCGCTTTATGTTGCATTTGGGCCACATACACCATCACTGAACTGCCCCAGGGGATGGCGTCCGCTGCAGAACCTCCCCAAGCGGTGGTGCTCGCCTCAGCCCCTTGCAAGGTGGTAGCGCCCAGCAATGTACTCTCAGCCGGTCATGTTACCACCGTAGAACCTCCAGAGGTGGCGGCGTTAGCTGCAGAACCTCCAGAGGTGTCGGTGGTATCCGCCTGTGAACTCTCACCCTGTCCTGTCACGGCTAGGAAGGCTGTCTATGAGCCCTCGCCCTCGCCCTGTCCTGCTCCGGCCATGGAGGCCGTCTATGAACTCTCACCCTGTCCTGTCACGGCTAGGAAGGCTGTCTATGAGCTCTCGCCCTGTCCTGCCCCGGCCATGGAGGCCGTCTATGAACTCTCGCCCTGTCCTGTCACGGCTATAGAGGCCGCCTGTGATTCCATGTCCTGCCCAGTCACGGCTATAGAGGCCGCCTGTGATTCCTTGTCCTGCCCAGTCACGGCTATAGAGGCCGCCTGTGATCCCATGTCCTGCCTAGTCACGGCTGTGAAGGCCGCCTGTGAGTCTTTGTCCTGCCCAGTCACGACTATAGAGGCCGCCTGTGACTCCCAGACCTGCTCTGCCACGGCCCCTGAGACCAGGAAGGCTCTCCCTGTGTTGTCTGTCTCTGCTCTCTCTGTGTTGTCTGTCTCTGCTCTCTCTGTGTTGTCTGTCTCTGTTTCTCCCCAGATCTCAGACTCAGACATGGTTTCCTGCCTGGTCTACGGTCCTACTCCGGTCTGGTGGTCTCTGGTCCCGTCTGCTCCGCCCTGGGGGGCTCCAGTCCCGTCTGCTCCGCCCTGGGGGGCTCCAGTCCCGTCTGCTCCGCCCTGGGGGGCTCCAGTCCCGTCTGCTCCGCCCTGGGGAGCTCCAGTCCCGTCTGCTCCGCCTTGGGTGGCCCTAGCCCCGTCCGCTCTGCCCTGGTGGGCTCCTGGTCCGTCCGCTCCGCCCTGGGGGGCTCCAGTTCTGTCTGCTCCACCCTGGTGGGCTCCGGGTCCACCTGCTCCGCCCTGGTGGGTTCCAGTTCCATCCTCTCCGCCCTGGCTTCCACATGGACCTGGCCCTCCGTCCCTCCCCCTGTTCCGCCTCCGCTCCTCCGCCCTACTAGGATTGTTTAGGAGCGTCTGGAAGCCGCTCCTTGGGGGGGGGGGCTATGTCACGAATCCTGGCCATGAACTTTGCATCTCAGCAAAGACTAGAGGTCACTCTCCCATCACATGGACTTTCACACAGTTACAGATCACTCATAGACTGCATCTCCCATCATTCACTGCACCCACACAGCTGTTCACAATGATCACGCTTGCACCTGTTCACCATCTCACAATCACCATCACCTAATCACACACACACACACACACACTATATAAACTCTGGACATTCTCTTACACTCTGCCGAGTATTGTTAGCCCCGCTGCATTACCAAGCGTTCCCAGTATTTACCTTGTAAGATTCCTGTGTTCTGATTCCTGCCCGTGCTCCTGGTTTATTCTCTCTGCCTAGCCCTCTGGATACTGTTCGCCGATCGTCGACCCACGCTTGCCCTTGGATTATTCTCTGCCCTGTCTTCGTTATACCTGTCTGCTGTTCATTGACCCTGCCTGTTTCGACCATGTTTGATAATAAAGCCTTGCAAATGGATCCGCATGTCTCACGTCTCGTCAACCCTGTAACAGATATCTTGCATTATACAATTCAAAGAAAACCTCACAAACACATAATGGGTCAATTAAGACAAATAACTAAACAAATAAATGAATAAATAAATAAATCCTACTTATCAGACAAATTATATATATATACGTGTGTATATATATATATATATGTCCAACTGAATCGAAGTAAGCGGGAATCCACGGTTATTTCTTGGGATTTGTTTCAGTTCTTTGAAGGATATATATGTTACTGGTACATTTATTAGTAACAACTTACAAGAGACAATTATACTATTACACAATATTGATGCCCGTCACATTAATGTAATATTTCTCTGCACTGAATTTTAGGTATTTTGCTTTATATCAAAACATGCGCAGTTGTCATGAAAACTGTCTCTGTATCCTAAGAAGTTTATTGCTGTCAGTCAACATGTATTCAAAAATCCTCATTGTTTTTCATGCTAGTTGAAATTATTATTTAATATTCATGCAACAATAACTCTAAAATAGGTTCAATATAGCTAGCGTTCTGTTAGCTTGTAGCTTAGTAAAGTCCAGTCAAGAAGTTTCCCCTTCACTGCAAAAGCCAAACAAGAAAGAATGAAATGGAGGAAGACAACATTGCCACAGAAAAACATTAGATAAGCGATAAACATTGACCTTATCAGGAGGAATACAGTCCTTAGGCGAGGTTAACAGACAGGAAAAGTATTTCATTCAAATTTCATCTGCTTCAGTGTTTACGACAGTCATCCCTCCTTCACCCCGTTCTCTATTCCGCCTCAAATTAGCTGTAACATCCCCATTGTGTTTTCATTTCCTTTAAAGCCCTTAACCTGCTTCTTAATGTGTTATAAATAATTGATCTGCCCAAGGGAAACTATGCTAAGTGCACCCATGGGAGCCGGGTCAATAAATCCGGCAGTCGCGTGATGCACGACAGGGCAAGTAAAATTTGAAGTGGCGAGTTGCTGACCACATGTTTATGCCACCCAAGGGATTGAGGAACGCTCCCATCTAATGAACCTTCAGGCCTCAAAAAGACAACATTTGCTGTTCATTTTGCCACCATTTTGAAAGCGCCTCTGATTTTCTCTGGGAAAGCTGGTCCTGTCTGAATATAGCTTATGCATGTATTTATTCTGTCATCTCTGTATATATTATTACAAACCACGTGAAATAAGCCATGCAAATTTGCATACGCAGCCTACGACTGGCCAAAAATAGCTCGTTTGAATTGCATAATGTTGTGGCCAATCATTAAGCTGCCTCTTGGATGTGGAAGCACGTTGGGATGCTTTAAAAAGCCGCTGGAGAACAATGGAAGGCCGGTGCTTCTCATCAAAAGCCTGAATAGCGAGAGAGGAAAATAATCACTGTTATTAACGGCGTCCTTTCATTTCTAGGGAGTCTTAAATGAGGTCATGAGATTTTCATACAACACCTCCTCAGGTTCATTCATGTAGAACACGCTGTGTTGACGAAGCCCAGGTAGTTGTTTTTCTTTGTATTTTGTTTGTTGGCCAACTCCTCTATTTGTGTCTGAAATACATTTTCATAAGTATTTATAGGACCATGCCGTACTTGTTGTCATGGTGCTGGGGGTATTCTTGGTTGTTGCTAGGGTATAACTATACAGTTGCAATCAATGGGTTGCTATTTATTTGTTACAGTGTTCTAGGTGGTTGCTAAGCAACATACCAGGTGCTTTGGGTGATTGCAAGGGCGTTACTATGTAGTTGCATACAATGGATTGCTATGCAATTGCTAGGGTGTTCTAGGTGGTTGCTAAGCAACATACTAGGTGTTCTGAGTAATTGCTAGGGCGTTACTGTGCAGTTGCATACAATGGGTTGCTATGCAATTGCTAGGGTGTTCAGGGTGGTTGCTATGCAGTTGCTAAAGGCCAAAGTATACTTCACTTTTTACGCGTACGTGAGGGACAGTGTACAGTGCGCGTGATGCGAATTTCGACATCAGAATAATACACACAGGTCGCACATGCGCATTTAACTCTTGCAGTAATTAGTTTATCCGCAAGGTGACAAACCTGCCGTGGGGGTATCGATTCACGAGGTGAATCGATAGGTGGTTGCTAAGCAACGTACAAGGTGTTCTAGGTGGTTGCTAGGGCATTGCTATGCAGTTGCTAGGGTGTTTTAGGTGGTTGCTAAGCAACATACTAGGTGTTTTGGGTAGTTGCTAGGGCTTTACTGTGCAATTGCATACAGTGGGTTGCTATGCAATTGCTAGGGTGTTCTGGGTGGTTGTTAAGCAGTTGCTAAGGTGTTCTAGGTGGTTGCTAAGCAACATACAAGGTGTTCTGGGTGGATGCTAGGCTGTTACTATGCAGTTGCATACAATGGGTTGCTATTTATTTGGTAGGGTGTTCTAGGTTCTAGGGTGTTCTATGTGGTTGCTAAACAACATAAAATGTTTTCTGAGAGGTTTTTAATCAGTTGCTATGCAATTGCTAGGGTGTTCCGGTGCCTTTTAATGAGGTGTTAGCAGCAGATAGGGTGAAATATTTTTTTTTATTTGAATTGCTTGTGTGTTCTTGTGGTTGCTATGCAGTTGCTAAGGTGTTCTAAGTAGTAAAGTTCCTATTGAATTGCTGGGGTGTTCTGGGTGGTTGCTATGCAGCTGCTAAGGTATTCTGAGTAGTAGATGTTCTATTGAGTTGCTAGGGTGTTCTGGGTGGTTGCTAGGGCTTTACTATACAATGGGTTGCTATGCAATTGCTAGGGTATTCTGTGTGGTAGAGTTTCTGTTTGGTTACTATGGTGTTGCATAGTAATAGCATAGCAACCACTCAGAACACTTATGCTTAGGTATTCTAACTACTATGGCTGCTATAAGGTTGTTAGGGTGTTCATATAGTTGCTAGCATGTTGCTATGTGGTTGCTAAGGTGTTCTGAGTGATTTTTAACAAGCTTGTATGCTTTGCTTAGGTCTTCTGAGTGGTTTACTGGCAGGTTGCTCTTCAGTTGCTAGGGTGTTGTGGGTGGTTGTTATGCGCTTGTTAAGGTGTTATGTGCATCTTTTAACAAGGTGCTCGCAGTAGATAATGTGCTTTCAGTGGTTGTGAAGGCATTCTTCGGTTATTTTTAATTAATTGCAATGTGGTTTCTAAGGTGTTTGAAGTAGTTTGCAACAAGTTGGTATACAGTTTATTGGGTGTTCCGGTGGTTTCTAGTGCATCAATTTATGGTTGCTAACGTGTGGCTATGTGGTTGCTAAGGTGTCCAGAATGATTCTGAATGACCTGCCATGCATTTCTAATGTGTTTTGTGTGTCTTTTAACAAGCTGGTGTGCAGTTGATAAGGTGTTTTTGGGTGGTTGCTAGGGCATTGTTATGCAGTTGCTGAGTGGATCTCAACAATTTGCTATGCAGTTGCTAGGGTGTGGGTGGCTACTAAGGGGCTACTTACTGGTCTACAACCAAAAAGGGGGGAAAATCCCACATATTTTCAGCCATTTTATATCGTCAAACAAGCAAAAATTGTAAGTATGATTATTTAGAAAACAAATAGCAATGCTAGAGGTTTGTGTTTAGAACACAAATCATGTGGTTTATTAAGTATGAGTAATAGCAATAGTGAGGCTTGTCTAGCTGCATTAAACAAAACGCTCAAATCCCACCAATCTTAATCTCATGAAATCCTGTTTTTATTAATTTTTTTAATATAATTTTTAATATAACTGTCCTTGCTGCCTCACACCTTATCTCCTTATTCTGACAGATATTCAGCAAACCACTCAGCAGACAGTATTTTACATTATGACAGCCTCAAGACACATTTACATGCCACAGACTGCACAACTGCCATCATCTCAAACAGCAATGATGGAATAACTCAATACTTCAAAACAGGCAACACAAATCATTCATGCTTCTCTAAATGTTTAATTGAACCTTTAAGGCAGTGCTACATACATTGCATGCCTGCCCCATGGGTTTGTGGGTAATCCCTAAACAAGCCATGTTTGCAGCCGGCTGCTTCTGATTGGATAAAACAATCCTTATCAGACGAGAAACAGCACTTCCCTTTAGTTTATGTGCAAAGACTGCTCATCAAAACATGCCCTTATAGTCATGAAAATATTAATAAAATGAGGTGGATATGCATCACATTTGCGTCTGTGTTTAACGAGGTTGCAATTCAGTGCCTAATAAATGCAGTTAAAATACAGAAACTGGGTTTGGCTTGTAAAAGAAAGCCTGGAAACATCAGGAAATTTTACACTTAGAAAATTCGCAAATCTGTGTTCAGCCCTAAAATATAAAAAAATCCACTAAAATGTTTAATCATTCTTAAAACAATAAAATTAAATGTGATAAATGAAATGTCATATTTTAAGCATAAACCATACTAAATTTTGTGATATTTGAAATTCAGTGTGAGTCCGGTTTCAAGTTAGTGTGAATCCAAAGTAAGTGAATTGGTTGAATTGTACTTTTTCACTTTCTAGTCAGAACCGGTCCTCCCCATATGCAAAGTATGCAAGTTACTGTACGTAGGGTCCCCAAACCACCAGAGTGCCCCCTTGCTGCGTGATTAACATAATTTTAGTTTATTTTTGTATTTTTTGTATTTTTTTATTATTATTATTTTTTTTTTGCAGCATTCTGCTCCTTTCCTTTAAAGTTGGGCGCTGTCATCCTTTCTATGTAACATCCAAATCAAACCAATACAGAAAAAAAAGAGTTAAAAGCATATTGAAAGAGAAACACAGACAATTATAGGCTACTTTGGGCACCGGGCATGCACATAAACAGATAAATACACATAAAAATATGTCTTGCAAGTTTTCACTTAAACACAGTCAGTTATGTCTTAAAGTGAAAGCAGTCAATGAACATGACAGCAGTGACCTTACATTTAATGCTAATCAAACAACATAAGAAAACGAGTGAATCATTCACTGCAATTCATACATATTTTATGAGGTGGCTAATTTGTATGACCTCACTCATAAAACAATCATATGTATTTTACGAGGTGGCTAATTCGTACAGATTTGTACGACCTCACTGAGGGGTAGGTTTAGGGGCGGGGTCAGGTGTAGTCCTTACGAATTCCTACAAATTTGCCACCTCGTAAATTACATACGATTTTTCACATATCGTATGAATTTGTACGAGTTAGGTCATACGAATTAGCCACCTCATAAAATATGTACGAATTGCTGTGAGATCGGGTTGGTAAATGTGGTTGTGGTTTATTTTCCAGCTGTGGTAAATTTTACTGACATGTCCGTTAACCCTAAAATACAATGCAATGTGCAAAATACAGGTAAAACACCTGTAAAAAATCAATACGGGAAATTCCTTTATATTATTACTGTACATTGTGCCCTATTTCTATGGATGTTTTTACAGTGAAGATTAAAGGTTTGAGGGTCATTTCGGGACAATTTACATTTTGGGTCATTTAGGCCCCCAAAAGTGTAGGACTGGCACCGTTTCTTGTCCACTTAATGGTTTTAAGTTTCTCTGACAAAGCTAATACAATTAGTCCAGTAAGTTATAATTAGTCAACTGGTCATTATTTGAAAAAAAAAACCATAACTCAGTACAAAGTGGAGCCAGGGACAACAGTAAATTGACCGTTCGCAACTCGCCCACCCTTAGTTACTGTTGCCATGACCGACAAACAATGCCGCACTCACACTGCACACATGTTCTCACGCAGTGAAAAATACATCGCAGAGCAAAGAGGAAACTGACAAAACACCGACAGAGAAGACAGAGCAGGTTACTTCTGATATGAAGCAAGGTCTCAGGACCCTCAGCTTTTAAATCGAGTCATTTTAAAAGAAATTCAAACAATAAATACTGTTTTGTGGCTCTTCAATGTGTCGTGACAGATCGCTGTATTGCCTCAGTTCAAACACGTGAACCGATCATCTTTTCATATTTACTTAAAGCACGAAATGAACAAGAATAAACATCAGAAAGTGGTACATTTCAACCGCAGAACACAGCATTTTTTAAATTTAAGTGTACCGAAGTTAATCTACTCTTCTGTCTGATTTGTGGTTAAGGCTAGAAGGAGACAGCTGCGGTTACTGGGCATGAGCATTTACATATTTTCCGAGCCAACAATATAACGTGAAACCTATAAAAATGGTTTTAAAAAGTACATAGCGCCATAGTTTCATCACTTGTGTCACAGTGAGCGTCTTTTTGCAGTAAAGGACCTGTCATGGTTTAATGAGAGGGAAGATGACATGAAGCGATGCAAGGTTAACTGCATTGAAAACAGATGAGCGCACATGTGCATATAAAGCTTCCATTCGGGGCGAGGTTCACGGGATTTTGTCCACAGAATGATAGAGCATACGTTTTAACGTATTATTTTATTATTTAACACTCGGTATTTAACTTTAGCGCTGCAAGCAATGCATACAGCGCATGACAGGTTTTCTGGTACGCAAAACAAGTACTTTAAAGGAATACCTTAGCTTATTGCCGTTACCGTGGCAGCCAACAACAACACTGTCACGAATCCTGGCCTTGAACTTCTGTTCATTCACCACTAGAGGTCACTCACCCAGCACATGGACTTTCACACCACACAGTCAGTTACAGATCACACAAGGACTGCATTTCCCATCATCCACTGCACCAACACAGCTGTTTGCACTGATCACGCACACACCTGAGAACAATCTCACATCACCATCACCCAATCACACACACTATATAAACTCTGGACTTTCTCCTACTCACTGCCGAGTATTGTTTAGCAGATATCACTCCCCTAGAGATAGCTACCTTACGGAGCCCACTTATTTGTCATAGTTCTTGTCTAGCCTTTTGATAGTTTTTCCCGTGTTTGATTCCTGCCCGTGTTCCTGGATTATTCTCTCTGCCTTGCCCTTTGGACTCTGTTTGTACCTCACTTGGATTATTGCTCGTTCTCCTGGATTGTCTCTCTGCCTAGCCCTCTGGATACTGTTCACCGATCGTCGACCCACGCTTGCCCTCGGATTACTCTGTGTCTTGCCTCTGCCATACCTGTCTACTGTTTACTGACCCTGCCTGTGTTTTGACCATGTTTCTCAATAAAGCCTTGCATATGGATCTGCATGTCTCACGTCTCGTCAGCCCTGTAACAAACACAGCTTAACCCTCAGCACATTTTTATATTTAGTTGTATTGAAAAAGTTTCAATTCAGTCTATCTTTTTTACCCCGTTTTAACATGTATTTCTATGGAGACCAGGGCCACATTCAAGTTCACACCGGTGCACAACTTTTTGCTACGGTTTCCGGGTTGAACGACATTTTTCCTGTAAACGGTGTGCAACGGGTTTGAGATACGTTTTCTCTTGTTTGCTGGGTGTGTCAAAAATGTCAGCCCAATCAGCAGCAACATGTATAGAAACCACGGGGTATTAAAGAGACAGCTTGCACAATGGGTCCAAGTGAAGTAATTTACAAATGTGTCCGCTGCAGCTCGGTATAGACAACAATTGAAGATATTACATGTTTGTCGTAAGAGTTTTATAGTAACATAGCATATCAACATGATGATGATGAATTTGTAAGTAGCTAAATGTAATTAACATCAAAATTAATTCACTAGAGCAAGTATAGCCTATTGTTTGCACATGTTTATTTACATTAAAGGCAAAATAACTGAAATAATAAGAGCACAAGTATAGATCTGGAAATTTAAGTCTGTCTAAATATCATGTAGTAATTGCAATGTCTTCTGGTCCATATCCTTTCCTTAGGAAAGTGTGCTAGACACTGATTAATGTAACATAAAAATACTATACGTATTTATATATTTTGCTATTGTATTGTGGAGTGACACTTTTCTATACTCCTCTGATTATATAATGGTAACTATTACAATATCATAGCACAACACAACAACAGTGATCAGCAATAATGATAAGTACTCACAATAAAAATAATAAGGTCATATAGCCTAGATCATATCACAGTCTCAGAGGTAAGAAGTGGATTATCCTTCAGCTGAAATGTTTGTCTTTTCATCCTGAAATGTGAGGCAAATGTTGGATCACAATAATTAGGAACCACAGTTTCCACAAACCCCTTCACTTGATTGGGATGTTCTCTTTTATTCTGGACGGCAAGGGCAGTGACTGTAACATCGAGTGCATTTTGCAGTATTAAACACGTAATTGAAACAATTTCATTAGGCTCCGAAAATTCTTCAAAAAGAACACAGATAATGGCCTTCTCAGCTGCCATAGTTGCAACACTTGCGTCATCAGAACAAGGTGTTCAATGCATCACCGTTTCCGTTTAATAAACGTTTGCACCGTTTTGTCTGGGCTGAACGTGGCCCTGTAGTAGCTGTCGGGCAAGATGGCAGATAGCAGCGGCGGCACATAATCTCTGCGTTCTGATTGGTCAGATCGCCTGTCAATCAAACTCTTTGCGAACGGTCAATTACACAGTTTAGTTGTCATTATACAAAAATAGTGTGAATTTGCATTTTGTTGAATTGGTATCAAATTTGTATGATTTCGCACAATTTCATTTGTATGTTTTTGTACGGCCTTCTTATGAATCAAATGCATTCATAAGAAATTGCCAACTCGTTAAAACTTTTTTTTTTTTTTTTTTTTTTCTGATGAGCTCAGGTTGAACTAACCAATCAGAGTCAAGTATTCCAGGAAAAAGTGTAGAATAGTGTGTTAAAAGTACAAGTTAGTCACATTTAGCAAACATTTACTTAAGCAGGCAGCAAATAACAGCCTCTTTCCTCTCAGCATTCAAACAGCCTCTTAAGTCGAACATAACATTGCATGTCAGTCTGGATTCCAGTGTTATAAATGTGGAAAATAATAACTATTCTCCTTCATAAATCTGTAAATTCCTTGTAGCCTGTCATGAAACTTACATAAGCCTTTAATAACCTCTCAAAGGCTTTGTGGGTTAAGCATAATTTTACATCAAGATGGCATATTAGGATTTATTCTTTAATGCACTAAATGTCAGATCGTTCACTGAAACTGCTAGTTGCCTATTATTGACAATCACTCTCAGGCAATACAAGCTCTCGGTTATGCTTCTACAAAAAGCTAGCAGGATAAGGTCATACTGGAGGTGCTGTACACGGCCAGTAGCTGCCTGGTACCGCTTTACTCCCCGAGACCCTAATGTCTTTACAAAGCGATCATGAAGAATATCAACACTTAGTGCTGAGTCTACACTGACCTGAGAGCTGCTTTCCTCTACTGTAGGAGTTTATCACCTCCACTGAGGTTAGTGGAGCGTCATGGGCTGCTTCAGACCTACGGCCCGCTTGATATTTGAGATTGATTCTATTCCAAGCATAGAGACATCGAGACACTGCACACAAGATGAGAAGAGGGAGATTTAGACTTGACTGAGAACCAGAAAACCCATTATTTTTTTCTCTGTTATTGGGTGTTTCTACAGCTATGAAGAGGGGACCTGATTTTTAGAAAGAATCTTATTAAAGTATTAACAACTAAACATATTAATTGTTATGATATTAACATCTGTGTCTCACTAAATGAGGACATAAATACATGAATAATCTCTCCAGAACTGCTCTGAGAATTACTTCATGAGCATTTGCCCATTTAATTTAAATAAAACTATCCTCATATCATATACATACAGAAATGTAAAGGTTTTCACCTCAACCTTTTTTATGAATGACATGATAGGAGAAAAAAAGGTATACATTGTTAGGTATATGAATGTCACTGATGTTTATGTGTGTTTTAATTTCACTAGGCTAAGATTCGACACACAAGAGTAATTTCTCACCTTGCATTAACTGGACGACCGACTGACTCAGTAAATTCAGATCTGGGTAATAAGCCACCTAATGAGTCTGTAATTAAACCCAGCAAACTCAACAAGGCTGGGGAAAATTGTCAACCTCAATGTTTTAAAAGTTCAATCATCTTAAAGGCATAGTACACCAATATCAATAATTCTGTCAGAAGGCTGCTCACTCATCAAAACCCATTTTAAAGAGTGGTTATGATTCTCTTTCAAATCTTATGATGACAATTCATAATGACTACAACCACTAAGTTCCAGAAAATGCTTAAAAAAGTAGTCCTTACAACTTATTCCATAGTTTTCTGAAATCACACGGTTTGTGGAGAAACGCTTATTCGTGACCAGCCATAGAAATGGACAATTATTCAGTGGTAATACATCTTCAAACCTTCCAAACTATTCACTGATAAGAGAGATTCCAAATATCATTTGTTTAGTTCAGACATTTAAAAAAATTGTAAGAGTTTACACAGCATTGATTTCAACTAAAAATATTTTAAGTATTTTGGCCGTCCAGTTAAACAACAACACTTTGTTTAATTTGGGGGCCTAAAAAAAAACAAACCAGTTTCAAAGTTCAAGTTTTTGCCCCTATTCAGAGGTATTTTTTTCTCATGGGAATGTAAATTATGTTCCCCATTACAGGGAGTAGTCTGTGATTTTATTGCCGCCCAAATACAGAATGGTGTTTTTCTCTCACCACCCACGTAAAAATGACCGGCTGAATTACCTACTGTTTTTTTGACAAGCACGAGTGTCGTGTGGTAATTTAATCGCCATCCGAATCCACATCTCTGAGTTCACGAGAAGAAATCGATTCAAAATTCAATGTTTAATACCTTTTAGACCACTGCTGAACACCACACGGCAACTGTTGTACTCCGCTGTAATTTGCATGCATATTTATTTCTTAAAAATGCTGTGAACTACTTACAAGAACAATATTTCATAACTGCTCCACCACAGCGACTGGGAGCAGAAAGAGAAGAAAAGCATGAAAACATTCAAAATGGGTCTTTATTATGGCAGCAGCAGGTGTGCAATAAAATTAAAAAATGTGTATTATATACAGTTATATACATAACTATATCGCGTATAATTATATAAAACTATTGCGCGTCTATTTTCCTATTTTTAAACAGGAGATTTAAATAATCAAATAATAAATAGGATTATATATTATAAAATATGCTTGGAATAATAAGAATACATTTTAGATAATAAGAATACATAATAAGAATAAAATTTGTAAATAAAATTAATTTTATTTACAGCAGACAATCATGTGACTGGCCATGTGAGCAGCGCGTTCCCGGCTTCGTAGGATCACAGAACTCACTCCTCCACTGTGAATAAATCGCCATCCGAAACCATGAGTTTTATCACTGAGGTGATATGTAATTTCATAATCGTCCGAATAGGGCTTTTGAAAACAATACAGTTGTTATCTCCATGTAAACTACAAAAACGCAAATTTGTGAAAACAGGATGTCATGCGCATACGTATTAAGGCCAAAGTATATTTTACTTTTTACACGTACGCGAGGGACATCATAAAGTGCGTGTAATGCAAATTTCATCATCAGAATAGTATGCGCGTACTGTACGCGCACCGCCAGATTTTTGTAATCGCGCGTACTTTACTGTATGTGTTTAGTCTATCGGTACAGTATGTACACATACTCATTACTGACATCGCCAACTACTAGCCTAGCAAATACAGCGTTTATATTTGATCCATGTGAACAGGGTTCGTTTTGTCAACATTTAAAAAACGAAAAGGAAAAAAACTTTTCCATTTATGGTGCACTATTGTCATGTAAATTTACCCTTAGTCACTGATGACAAACATTGTTGGTTTTCAAATCAACTGCAGTATTTTAATTAGAATTTGCGCAGGTCTGAATGAGATTTCATAGCTGAAGTACATTTTTTAGATTTTTGGTGAATAAGACTTAAATTCCACAATAAAGGTTGATGCTAGAAGACATATAGTGAATGGATTATATTGACTTCCAAACAGCACTCTGGAAAAGACCTGCTTGAAAATTCTTCAAAATATCTTCTTTCGAAAAATAACACCAATACAAGGTTGGAACGGCATGAGGGCGAGTATATAATAGGCAGTTTTCATCTCTAAGCGAGCTATTTCCCTAAGGCTAAACCCAGAAAACAAAATGAAGCTGCTGAACTTTCAAAATGACTAGAGACAATTAGCATATTTGTTCATTTGTAGCTTTTAAAAAGCTTCAGATATCCGTTCCCAGTGTTGGGAATACAACTGGAACTGTTATTGATAACAAATCGTGATTTTGATATCTACCACCGCCAGCGAGGTGATCCGAGAACTGTTGGCTCTTATGCACCGTCTAATGTTGATCCAAATCACTGTGGTGGGTATAGTCAGTCTCTTTGTAGTTGTCTCTATGCTTGTTCTCCCTCCTACCATCTTTTTTCTCCTGCCAGACACCCCCTTACCATCTCCCCTGCAATATTCTCACCTCCATTTATTTTTACGCCACAGTTTAAGCACCTGTAATTTGAGCCAGGAGACAGCTGCAATTGCCATCCGCCTTGTCCAAATACGTAGGGCTGAGTAAAATTAGCCAGTGCCTGCCATGCTGAAGAGACACCAGGGATTCGTGTATTGGTAATTGTGGGCAACCGAATCCCAAAAACAAATTCTAGATCAGATTTGACGTCACCATGTGGTGGTGAAGATTTGGCAAGAATTTAAAGTGACTGATTTGAGACCTGTCAGATATGGGAATGGTAAACGGGGGCCCAAGACCACACAGAGAGAAGAGGGTGTTATGGATGAAAGGCACATGGTGTCATTTTCCACTGTCTGACATGCACACCACAGGGGGACAACTTGATTACAGGGGTGTGGTGGTCCGGTCTTATTTTTTCTTTGACAAGGAACTTTAAAACCAAGCTAGACCTCCCATCGGAGCACCACATATTGACCCTACAACTGCAACGCAAACCTATGACAGATGGATGCTGCCCTCCAGGCATGTTGCAAAGTAACGTAATCGTCTCTGTGGAGCACCTACCTTTATAATTCTCAGACAATGAAAATAAAATAAGTCCAAAACACAGAACCCCATTGACATTTGGGGTGTCCAATCTTGCTCATGGAAGACCACTTTCCTGCAGAGTTTGGCTCCAACCTGTTCAAATACACCTGCCTGGTGGTCCTGAAGACCTTGATTAGCAGGTTCAGGTGTGTTTATTTGGGGTTGAGGGGGAAGGAAGGTGTAGCAGGATTGGACACCCCTAACCTTTGTTGTATGAACAAAAATGACAGGACATGTTATACAATAACTTTTGTGTTCTGTAGAAGAAAGAAATAAAGGTTTGGAATGGCATGAGGGTGAATAAATAATGACAGAATTTTCTTTTCTCCATTTAAGGGGAAAGTTCAACCAAAAATGAAAATTGTGTCATTACACACTCACCCTCATGTCGTTCCAAACCTGTATGACCTTTGTTCATCTTTGGAACACAAATTAAGATATTTTTGATGAAATCTGCATTGTTAAAATAGTCCATGTGACATGAGTGGTTCAACCATAATATTATGAAGCAAGAAGAATTATTTTTACACGCAAAGAAAACACAAATAATGACCTTATTCAATGATTTTTCTTTCGTGGCAGACTTCGACGCGCATTCACGAGAGTACCACAACAAATACATGCATCTTCCTCTGCTTGTAAACCAGCCGCAGTGCATCCAGTTTCTACGTCCGAATGCTGGCTCCTGCGTCAGCAGCACCACACACCTGCGTTGTCATGGTACTCTATAATGAATAAAGTCATGATTTTTATTTTCTTTGCACACAAAAAGTATTCTCGTAGCTTCATAACATTAAGGTTGAATCACTGATATCACATGGACTATTTTAACAATGTCATTACTACCTTTCTGGGCCTTGAACATGGTAGTTGCATTGTTGTCTACGGAGGGTCAGAAAGCTCTCGGATTTCATCAAAAATATCTTAATTTGTGTACCGAAGAAAAATGGAGGCCTTACGGGTTTGGAACAACATGTGGGTGAGTAATTAATGACAGAATTTTAATTTCTGGCTAAACTATCATTTTAAGACCCAAAACATACTCTACAAAGTATGCAAACACACGTGCTTGCTATCTATGCGAACTCGATCAATTTTGGCTATTGTTGCTTCTTCAAACTGCAAGTTAAGCTGCAATGGGCATTATTGCCAATTTTCAAGGCAAACAGTGTTATGGCAGAGCAGAAATTTGTAGGATTTGAAGGCTAGTTTGCTAGCCATCGACATTTATAGCTAGCTAGCTACCTTCCTAATAAACGCATCTGGTTTAATAGCTGCATATGGTTAAATCTAAAGCTAACTCCCATGAGTACTGAGGTTTTTAACAACCACAGTGATGTAAGAACCATGAAATATGACCATTAGCGCATACAGTGTTAATTTTGGCAGGTATTTTTGATTTACACTTACTCTTTATCTTGAGACGAAAATGCTTAATAGTCTTAGTCACATTTTAGTCATTTGAGTTGTTCATAGTTTTAGTCTAGTTTTAGTCATAACTTTTAGTCAAACTGCAGTTACCAACATTTATTTCGGTAGCTATTTTATATGTAGTATTCAAACAAAAATAGACATGAATTATTCTCTCTTTAGACCAAATCAATTAAGTATATGAGAAATTTGAATCAAGGATTGAATTTGGAAAAACTGGAATTAATTTTCATTTTTTTGTAGAAATACAAATTAAACTAATTTTTCAGATACAGTAGGTTTACTTAAGTATAAATTTATTTAACATCTTTTGTTGGTTAACATTGATGACACATAGGTATTTATTTAGGAACGCTGTCCCTTTAAGATGGAAGGTATGCATGTAATACTGGCACGCATTGAGTTTTCACCCACCTGTTATGCGCTCATTTAAGCCATAACCGACTGTATTTACATGAGATACTCTACAGACATTTGGACTGCTGTGTGTGTATTTGAGCACTGAGCACTGAGAACTGATCGCGCGCAGTATGAGAACTGAAGAAGTGGAGCGTGCGAGAGAGAGAGAGAGAGAGAGAGAGAGAAAGTTCTATCAGCGCGATTCCGCCTATCCCGCCTTCAGAAACTTTGTGACTTTTGTGACTCCCGGGAAAAACTCAGCCTATAGGATGTATTTTGAATGTCCGGTAGTCCTCAAATAACATTTTAGTCCCGTCTCGTCTTGTTAACAAAGACGTGGCATACATTTCGTCATAGTTTTTATCATCAGATATTAGATTTGGCTCATCATCGTCTCGTCTTAGTTAAAAAAAAAAAGTTTCGTTGATGATTATTTTTCATTGTCGTCTTCGTTAACGAAATTAACACTGTTAGCATACTTGCGTAGAATCTTTTTTTGGCCTGTCTCCTGCATCTCAAGTTTTTCTCCTGACCAAAAGACCCCAATCTCACATCCTGTGTCTCCTCTAGAGTTTCAAAAGAGATCTAAATGTCTCAAACTATGTTCAGATTTGTCAAGCCACCAAGACTAAATGATCTCGGCCATGCTATCCACCATGGCCGTTCACAGACATTTTGAGGGGCAGTGGCCCAAACCAAAAGAAGGGGCACTAGGGGTGTGGGTGCTTGTTAATACAAATTATCCAGTTGTTACAAATATACAATTAAAAGAGAAGACAGCACACTCTGTAATAATTTCAGACATGATTGTAGATGTTTTGATAAAAGTGGTCTCTCCCTCACTTTTTGAACCTGCTTCTGCCTCATCTTCAATGGAAGTAGGGGATAGTAGTGTAAGTTGAGCCACCCCCTGTATCTTGTCAACTGTACACTTTTACTGTCATGTGACCATGTATTTTGGAACCACCCATCATTTCTGCCAGATTGTGAAAAGGAGAAACACATGGGGGGAATTGAAGGCACCCATTTACTTTAAAAACTGTTTTTGGCTTGTCAAAGTAAAATTTTAGCATAACAGATGTAATGGTTATTACATCAAAGCAAATTTATCCAGGTCTAAAATATTTATCATACATATAGGTGATTTAGCAACATATAAAACCATGCAAATCATTTAGCTAAATATTAACCTGAACTGGAAAGCTACAGTAGCATTTTCTTTTTTTCCAAAATGGCAGCTATGGGGCAAAGTGAGCCAAATGTTGTGGGGTATTGAGTCAGCATTTTAACTTACCCCACCATAAGGCACTGTAGTTAAGTTAAATCTCTGAATTATAAACTGGTATTTTAATGTCATATTAGTGGTTTAGTTCAGAATCAGAATGAGCTTTATTGACAGGTATGTTTACACATACAAGGAATTTGTTTTCGTGACAGAAGCTCCCACAGTGCAACAGAATGACAGACAGAACAAAAACACAGATAATAAAAAGAAGAATTAAAAATAGAACAAGTAAATAGGGAATAACAATATACAAACTGACAATTGCATGTACAGGTATATTACAATAGACAGTTTTGTATGTACAGGTATATTATGTGAAAATTGAAATGTAGACTAAGTATGTGTGTGTTAGATAAATAAGTGTGTTCCACAATTATTGTCAAGTGTTCATGAGATGGATTGCCTGAGGGAAGAAACTGGTCGTTCTGGTGCTCAGAGTTCTGTAGCATCGACCAGACGGCAACAGTTCAAAGAGGGAGTGTGCTGTATGTGAGGGGTCCTGAGTGATTTTGCCAGCCCTTTTGTTCACTCTGGATATGTACAGTTCTTGGAGAGTAGGGAGGGTTATACCAATGATTCGCTCAACAGTCCGGACTACCCTCTGTAGTCTTCTGAGGTCAGATTTGGTAGCTGAGCTGAACCAGACAGTTATTGAAGTGCAGAGGACGGATTCAATGATGGCGGAGTAGAACTGTTTCAGCAGCTCCTGTGGCAGGTAGAACTTCCTCAGGTTCCGAAGGAAGTACAATCTCTGCTGGGCCCTTTTAACAATTGAGTCAATGTGAGTGTCCCACTTTAGGTCCTGAGAGATGGTGGTGCCCAGGAACCTGAATGACTCCACTTTCTTTACAGTGCTGTTCATGATGGTGAGTGGGGGGAGAGCAGGGGGTTTCTCCTGAAGTCCACGATCATCTCCACTGTTTTGAGCGTGTTGAGCTCCAGGTTGTTAAGACTGCACCAGACAGCCAGCTGCTCAACCACCAGTCTTGTAAGCAGACTCGTCACCATACTGAATGAGGCCGTTGTGTCATCTGCAAATTTCAGGAGCTTGACAGAGGGGTCTTTAGATGTGCAGTCGTTGGTGTAGAGGGAGAAGAGCAGTGGGGAGAGAACACAGCCCTGAGGAGCTCCAGTGCTGATCGTACGGGTGCTGGATGAGAATTTTCCCAGCCTCACTAGCTGCTGCCTGTCTGTCAGGAAGCTGGTGATCCACTGACAGACAGAGGTGGGCACGGAGAGCTGAGTTAGTTTGGGCAGGAGGAGGTTTGGAATGATAGTGTTAAAGGCCGAGCTAAAGTCCACAAACAGGATCCTCACATAAGTCCCTGGTCTGTCTAGATGTTGCAGAATATAATGCAGTCCCATGTTGACTGCATCGTCCACAGACCTGTTTGCTCTGTAGGCAAACTGAAGAGAATCCAGCAAGGGTCAAGTAATTTCCTTCAGGTGGGCCAACACCGGTTTTTCAAATGATTTCATGACCACAGACGTTAGAGCCACAGGTCTGTAGTCATTTAGTCCAGTAATTTTGGATTTATTTGGGATGGGGATGATGGTGGAGCGTTTGAAGCATGAAGGGACTTCGCACAAATTCCAGTGATCTGTTGAAGATTTCAGACAGGCTGGTGTGACACCGTTTGGGCCTGGTGCTTTCTTTCTCTTCTGCTTCCGGAAGACCTGGCACACATCGTCTTCGCAGATCTGAAGTGTAGGTGAGGGGGAGAGGGGGTGTGACGGATCTGCCATAAGCATTAGCAAAATCACATCAACAAAAAAAATAAGTCCATAGCCACAACCAGGGGTCAGAGTGAAATTGTGATGGTCTTTAATGACTCTTGCTTATGCAAGGAAAAATGTGACTTCAGACATCCACTTGATGGCAAAAATATGGTGAAAATCAAATGTTCAACAAAATACAATCCCATTCACATGGGCACAGTTGGAGTAGAAAGAGTCCTATTACATTGCTCCAGCCTCTCAAACTCACAGAGAACAAACTACCGCACAACTTTACCAGGACAAGAAGTATTCCCACAACTTCCCCTAGACAAGACATACACTGAATTTAAAGGAGGTGGCCAGCACCATTTAAGAAGGAAAATGGGAGTAACAAATTACAAATACACACAGACATGAACCACAAAAATCCTGGAATTAACATAGTACATTCAACTAAAATTAGAGCCATGGTTAACCTTAGTTAATGTAAATAGCATTGTGCTAGACAAAAATCACATTGATCAAGACATCACCTTTTCCAATGTTCCCTCCAACTAAACATAGTTGGTACATTCCAATTTCCTTCAGAAATCCAATAAAACAGCTCAACTTCCTGTTTGAACCCCTTTGTTAGCAGTCTGGCTTGGTACACATGACACAGCAGGTACATTGTATTATCTAAATCCTATTTTTAATCTGTATCTTAATCAGAAGTTGTTTGTTCAGTTTTAGTCATCTTCCAGTCAAGAGAATTTTAACTGGTTTTAACATTTTAGCCTTAAGCCAAATAACCAAGCCCGTGCACTGACTTAGTAAAAATGACAAATAAAGATAACATGCTAAACCAATATAACATTGTGCTTGCTTTTATTGATCAGTGCAAAAATTGTCTGTAGAAGTTATGTGTGGCCCAATACATGGCCATCACACACCCCCCAACCTAAGATCTCACGCTGGTAAGCGGGAGAGGAAGTCGGCAGTGGCGTTAGTTTTCCCAGGAACATGCTGGATAGTAAACTTATAAGGCTGTATAGAAAGATACCAGCGGGTAATTCGAGCATTTGTATCCCGCATTCTGTCCATCCATTGTAATGGCCGATGATCAGTTTCAAGGGTAAACTCTCTACCTAAAAGATAGTACTTGAAGGTATCTAGGGCCCATTTCACCGCCAGGCACTCCTTCTCCACGGTAGAGTACCGTGTCTCTCTCGCATGCAGCTTCCTGCTGATATATGCTACTGGATGTCTACTGTCTGACTCGCCCTGAAGGAGCACTGCCCCAATGCCCGTATCGGAGGCGTCAGTCTGCAACACGAATGGCTCTTCAAATTTGGGGCAATAAAGTACTGGATCCTTGCATAAGGCAGCTTTTATGTCCTGAAAAGCATCCTTGGCTTCATTTGTCCAGCAGATCTGATTAGGACAGTTCTTTCGAGTCAAATCAGTCAGCGATGCCACACGAGTAGAAAAGTTTGGTACAAATTTTCGGTACCAACCTGCCATCCCCAAGAATGATCGAATCTGGGTCTTTGTATGTGGAAGAGGACAGTTTTGAATAGCCTCAATCTTTTGAATTTGTGGTCGGATGACACCATTACCAACAACATACCCTAGGTACTCTGTTTCCTTTTTAGCTATGGCACATTTAGAGGAGTTAATGGAGAGACCTGCTTCCTGAATACGTTGGAGCACATTCTTTAAATGTTGGAGGTGTTGTTCCCAGGATGAACTGTAAATAATAATATCATCCAGATAAGCAGCTACATAATCACCCAGGCCAGACAGAACCCAGTCCATAAGTCTTTGAAATGTAGCTGGGGCTCCGTGTAGCCCAAAAGGCATAACAGAGAACTGGAAGAGCCCCCAGGGGGTGCGGAAAGCAGTCAACTCTTTTGACTGAACGCTCAAGGGAACCTGCCAGTAACCCTTACATAAATCGATAGTGGTAATCCATTTAGCCTTGCCTAGACGATCAACCAATTCATCAATCCGGGGTGTTGGATAGGAGTCGAATCTGGATACAGAATTAAGATATCGAAAGTCCACACAAAAACGAAGACTGCCATCCTTTTTAGGGACCAACACCACCGGACTACACCAATCACTTCGAGAGGGTTCAATGATGTTCATAATCAGCATCTGATCCAATTCCTCTTTTAGAGATGTCAAGAGACGTTCAGGGACACGATAACTCCTGCGCCGAGGGATTGCTCCTTCACAGAGTACTATGTCATGCTCTACCAAACTAGTTCTTCCAGGGGTCTCTCTAAATACTTCTGGGCTACAAAGATCCTGAACCTCAGCTTGTTGGTGCAATGAAAGATGCTGGAGGTCCAAAGTAGCTCTGGATGAAATAGGCAGGTACTGTTCATGAACTTCATCTTCCTCTTCCACCCTGCGAAGCATTAGAACCTCTACTCCTGCATCTGACCTCTCATGCCATTCTTTTAACAAGTTGATATGGAGTATCCGTTTGGACCGGATCTGCCCTGGCAAGGCAATCTCATATGTGGTAGATCCAAGTTTCTGAATCACCTCAAAAGGCCCTTGCCATTTAGCCAATAGCTTACTGTTATCACTCGGCAGCATCACCAACACTTTAGCTCCTGGCTGAAAACTTCTTGCTCTCGCCTTTTTGTCATACCATGTTTGCTGTCGAGTTTGAGAGTCAGTCAGATTCTTCTGAGCAAACTGTGACATACTCTCCAGCCTTTCCCTCATTTGGAGGACATAGGCAACAACATTCTGGGGATCAGGGATCTTATGGCTTCCTTTCCAGATTTCCTCCAGAAGGGACAGAGGTCCTCTGACCTCACGGCCGTACAACAGTTCAAAAGGGGAAAATCCCAAGGAAGCCTGAGGTACCTCCCTATATGCAAATAACAGATAAGGGAGCCATTGGTCCCAATCAGCCCCAGTATCGCTGACAAATTTACGTAGCATTTGCTTCAGGGTCTGGTTGAATCTTTCAACCAGACCATCTGTCTGTGGATGGTAGGGTGTGGTCCTTAACCCTTTTATCCCTAACAACTGATACACTTGTTTTAACAATTTGGACATGAAATTAGATCCCTGATCAGTCACTATGGTCCGGGGAAAACCCACTCTGGAGAACAGCTGAACAAGACAAAGAGCTACATTTCTGGCTCTCACTGTTTTAAGAGGAAAAACCTCTGGATATCTAGTGGCATAATCAGTGATAACCAACATGTATCGGTTTCCTGTCTTGCTTCGTTCCAATGGCCCTACCACATCCATTCCCAACTGCTCAAACGGTATGCCTACAACAGGCAAGGGTTCTAAGGGAGCTTTAGGGGGTCCTCTAATAGCTGTAAACTGACATTCTGGACAACTCTTGCAAAAGTCACCCACATCTCTTCTCAAATTGGGCCAAAAGAAATGACGACTAATACGAGCAGTTGTCTTTTGTCTCCCTAAATGGCCTGCCCAGGGAACCGAATGACCTAAATGAAGCACCAAGTCTCTAACCTTTTGTGGCACCACCATCTTTGTCTCTGCACCCTGCTGTCTATACAATACTCCATCCTGTATACAAAACTTACTCTGCTGGTCCTCTTGACTACTCTGGCCAACGTACTCTTGTGCCTCCCTGTATAAAGGCCCAATTTCTGAATCATCTTGTTGCAACTGGCCTATATCTTTTGGAACTTTAATGTTTGATTTAAGTTGTTCAGAAAGAGATTCTTCATCAGTACCATTTGCAACAAAGTGGAATTTTTCCTGTCTTCTTTGTCTCTTAGGCTTACGGGTTTTACCTGGTAGACTATCTAGGTCCGAATTAAAGAAAGGCAATGCACTAATATAATGGGTGTCTTCCTCTCTCTTCCTAGCAATAGACCGTGTTTGAACCATATTACATTCCTGACTACCAGGCAACAAATCAAACAACACTGGTAAATCTTGGCCTAAAAGCACTGAGTGTGGAAGATCATCAACCAGCCCAACATTCAGCAAATAAACTTGCTTCTGCACTTCAATATGGACATTAGCTGTAGAGTAGCATTCCTCATCTCCATGAATACACCACATAGGCGCCTTCACAACTGAATTTCTAAGGTTTTCTGGAACTAGCTCAGTACGAACCAAAGACTGCATACTACCTGTATCAATTAAGGCTCTTTCTTCCCGACCATTTAAGATTACAGTAGCATAATACAAGGGAACATGTCTCTGCTCAGTGTGAACAGGTCGTGGTACACAACACAAGTTTGCATTAGCAGCAGGATTGTTGGGACACTTTGGTTTAGTGTGACCTTCCTGTCCACACTGATAACACACAACACCCCTTCTGCTATTAAACTTTTGGATAGGGCTGTGATTAACAGGACCACCCCGATCACCCACAGACTTACCCTCACTTGTGGATTTAGTCTTGGCTGGAGACATCTTAGCTTGATTCTTCGAGTCTTTGGATCCCCGCCACTGATTGTAAGTCCATACAGAGTTCTTTCGTCGAGCTGATATAAAAACATCGGCTAAAGCGGCAGCCTCAGAAGCAGTTTTTGGGTCACGTTCTTTGATCCATATTTGTAAGTCAGGGGCTAACAAGCGTAGAAATTGTTCCAGCACAATCACTTCACCAATGTCTTCCTTGGTTCGATTTTAGGGTTGAACCCATTTGTGATATAGCTCTTTCAGTCGCACATATAACTCTTTTGGGGTTTCATCCCTTCCAACATCTGAAGATCTAAACTGCAAACGATAACTTTCAGAATTGATGTCATATTTGTTAAGTATGGCAGCTTTGACATTCTGGTAGTCAAGAGACTCAGCCACATCCATATGTACATAGGCACTCCTAGCTTTGCCTGTTAACAGGGGCACTAGTCTAACTGCCCAATCAGTCATGGGCCACCGACACGCCACAGCTATCCTTTCAAATGTAGTGAGGTAATGCTCTATGTCATCTAAGTCTGATAGCTGTTGCAGATGTGGCTCCTTTTGTATCACCGGTGGGCCTAAACCAGGATAGACATACTGATGGGGGACTGGTGATGCTGCAGGCTGTCTAGTACCCGGACTTGGCTGAGATACTTGAGAAATTTGTTGAATGGAAGGATGAGACGCTGAATCATCATGGCTACTACTAAGCCCGGGATTGAGTACAGGAGTAGTGCGAACATGCACCTCTTGCTGAAGGAGACTAAACTGATGCTGTAGAGACTTCCATCTGGCTTCCTGACGGTCCGCTGCTTGTTCCATACGACTGTCTCGTGCCTCTTGCATTGCAATGTGTGCCTGGAACATGTCCCTAAGCTCCTGAAAAGAAGCATCTTGAAAAAAAAGTACCAATTTCCACCTCAGGACCTTCCTGTCCTCCGATAGCTCCTTCTGTTGTCTCCTTAGCTTGACTTGTCTGAGCTTTCTTCGGCCCCATGATGAAAAAATGGCCAATAACCAAAAACAAAAATCCAGATGTACAGCAACAGGAAAAAGAAAAAAAACAACTCACTACTGCCCCTAGTGGCATCCCACTTCTGACACCAATTGTGACGGATCTGCCATAAGCATTAGCAAAATCACATCAACAAAAAAAATAAGTCCATAGCCACAACCAGGGGTCAGAGTGAAATTGTGATGGTCTTTAATGACTCTTGCTTATGCAAGGAAAAATGTGACTTCAGACATCCACTTGATGGCAAAAATATGGTGAAAATCAAATGTTCAACAAAATACAATCCCATTCACATGGGCACAGTTGGAGTAGAAAGAGTCCTATTACATTGCTCCAGCCTCTCAAACTCACAGAGAACAAACTACCGCACAACTTTACCAGGACAAGAAGTATTCCCACAACTTCCCCTAGACAAGACATACACTGAATTTAAAGGAGGTGGCCAGCACCATTTAAGAAGGAAAATGGGAGTAACAAATTACAAATACACACAGACATGAACCACAAAAATCCTGGAATTAACATAGTACATTCAACTAAAATTAGAGCCATGGTTAACCTTAGTTAATGTAAATAGCATTGTGCTAGACAAAAATCACATTGATCAAGACATCACCTTTTCCAATGTTCCCTCCAACTAAACATAGTTGGTACATTCCAATTTCCTTCAGAAATACAATAAAACAGCTCAACTTCCTGTTTGAACCCCTTTGTTAGCAGTCTGGCTTGGTACACATGACACAGCAGGTACATTGTATTATCTAAATCCTATTTTTAATCTGTATCTTAATCAGAAGTTGTTTGTTCAGTTTTAGTCATCTTCCAGTCAAGAGAATTTTAACTGGTTTTAACATTTTAGCCTTAAGCCAAATAACCAAGCCCGTGCACTGACTTAGTAAAAATGACAAATAAAGATAACATGCTAAACCAATATAACATTGTGCTTGCTTTTATTGATCAGTGCAAAAATTGTCTGTAGAAGTTATGTGTGGCCCAATACATGGCCATCACAGGGGGGTTGCTGGAAGTGTTAATGGTTGTGTGGAGAGGTGTTCAGGACGGGTGTAGGGTGTTTTTTTCAAACCTGCAGTAGAACTCATGTAGATCGTCTGCCGATTGTTGATTCTCCACAGTGCTGGGGGATGGTGTCTTGTAGTTGGTGATCTCTTTCAGACCATTCCACACTGATGCTGAGTCGCTGGAAGTGAACTGAATCCTTAGTTTTTCAGAATAATTCCTCTTTGCCACTCTGATCTCCTTTTCCAGTGTGTATTTGGCCTGTTTATGCAAGACTTTGTACCCCCTTCCTGTAAGCAACTTCTTTGGCCTGACGGAGCTGTCTGAGCTTTGCAGTGAAACACGGTTTGTCATTTTTGTAAGTTAGATAAGTCCTGGTAGGAATGCACATATCTTCACAGAAACTAATATAAGATGTTACAGTCTCCGTGAGCTCGTCCAGATCATTGGCAGCCGCTTCAAAAATACTCCAATCAGTAAGGCTTTTAAATCCTGCTCTGCTTCATTAGTCCATCTCTTTACAGTCCTTAATACAGGTTTAGCTGATTTCAGTTTCTGCCTGCAGGTCGGTATAAGATGAACCAAACAGTGATCAGAGAGTCCTAAAGCTGCCCGTGGGACAGAGTGGTATGCATCCTTTATTGCTGTGTAACAGTGATCCAATATATTACTGTCTCTGGTGGGACATGTAACATGCTGTCTGTATTTTGGCAGTTCACGGGAGAGATTTGCTTTATTAAAGTCTCCGAGAATGATTAAAACGGAGTCTGGTTGTTGTTGTTCTGTGTCTGTGATCTGATCAGTGAGTTTCTGTAAAGCTGCACTCACGTGCGCTTGTATTGGAATTTAAACACTCACGAGCAGGGCCATGCACAAGGGGGTGGCCCGGTGGCTAGAGCCACTGCCCCTCTGCACTCATCGGCTGAGTTGCCCCTCTCACCAAACCCTCCCCTGTATTTCCCCAGCTCAAAGCATTAATTTACCGGTCTGCTACAGATCCACTGATTCCGCGAATCCACTCCGTGTTTTCCCACCGCTCCGCGGCATCACTCACAATCTGGGTGCCGCTCTCTGGAGATGACAGTTCTTCCCGAAGGTAGTTGCATTAACAGGTAGATTCATTGCAAACCACATTGCAGTCAGTGGTTGATCTGCTGAATTAGTTATTTGGTAGCTTGTCTTTGTATTTCTGTCGGTAATAATTTGCTCTCGGTCTTCTAAAAGTCATAACAACTTGTACAGAATATCCACGTTCTTAGAATGTCTAATCAAATTATTGTACCCGGAGAGGATCACGTGACCCCTCGACGGTGATGCAGGCTTAGTTTTTCGCTCCGCTCACTTTGCCAAATATTTTACGATCCTGTCAGTAAAATTTTAACCACTCTGCATTAGACCCATCATGAGTACTAAGGCAGACAAAGGAGATCGGAAAAGAGAGATTGAGCAATCGCCAATGAAGAAAAAATTCAGAGATTCAGCCATCTCCAATGAAGACCTGGACAGTGCTATTGCTAGCCGCATTGAACTAGCATTTAAAGAACACCAAGGCACTTTGAATTCGGTTGTGAACTCGGCAGTAAGAGATGCGATGGACTCTGTGCTGATTCCAGCATTGCGCGAACTGCGTGAGGACATACAAGCGACCAATAAGTCGGTTAAAGAGCTAAGAGAGGAATTTAAAGCCATAGTTACCAAGACGAAGCAGACACGTGATCGCGTTGATTCTGTACAGGCAGCGGCGCGTGAAGATAAGAGAACAGTCACGGATTTAAAGGATCAGTTGGAGCGACTCACCGAGAAGATGACAGATATGGAGGACAGGTGCAGACGGAACAATGTTAGACTGGTGGGACTCCCAGAAGGGATGGAGGGTCCGGATGCAGCTGGTTTCTTCCGAGCTAATCTTTCAAAGTGGATTCCTTCCTTGAGGGTCCGTGACATTGAAATTGATCGGGCGCATCGCGTGTATGACGGAGGGAGGGGCTCCGATCGGCCACGCACTCTCATCTTCCGTGTACTGAGATGGCATGACAGATCAGATATCCTGAAAGGTGCTCGGCAGGCGTATCCGGTGAAGTGCGTACAGAACAATGTCATACTGCTGTTTTTTCCTGACTTTAGTCCAGCTACAGCGATCAGGAGAAAGGCATTTGGTCTGGTTTTGAAGAAGATGACAGCACTTGGTCTCCAGCCCTTCCTCATCTATCCAGTGGTGATTAAGCTACGGCACAAAGGGGAACAGAGAAGCTACGATTCCCCTCAGAAAGCAGAGGATTTTATCAGTTCCATGTCTCAGCAGAAGTCGTATGCCGCAGCTCTGCGGGGGGGACGACGGGGGAGCAGCTACCGCTGTTTCTCCAGTTCGAAGGGAGGGGCGTGACGGCCGGGATGGACTTGGCCCTTGCTGCCCAGAAGGGGATGATAGCAGCATGAACATGGATGCTTGCTAAACCTATTGTTTGCGTTTTCTTCTCTTATACTGGGATATTGTCCTTATTTATCCGGTACAACAATCTCTTTGCTGGTAATACTGACACTCCATTTTTCTGTTTTGGAGGGGACTAATGGAGTTGGAGTGGATCGGTCACGACCTATCGCTGTTTTTTGTTGCTCAGTCAGACCTATGTTCTCGGTAATGTGCAGTCTGAGTTGTTCTTTGTTTATGGTTGTCGGTTGTTCACATTTTTATGTTGTTTTTGTTTTTTACAGCAGACATTTATACTTTTTTCTATTTTACCTTATTTCTAAAGGGATTTTTCATATAGGAGGTTTGGTATCTAAAATGCACATCAGTGTTTACGTGTTATTTACGGAATGGAAGTGCTTCTGTTTTTTGTTTTTTTCTTTGCATTTATTGAGTACAATCTTGGGATTATGAATATTCAATGCATACTTTAAATATTTTATCACTGAATGTGAATGGTTTAAATTCTGCTGTTAAAAGAACCCGTGTATTAGAATATTTACACCGTAAATCTATCTCCTGTGCCTTAATACAAGAGACATATTTAAAACAATCTGACGTGGCACATTTCCAGAATAAGTATTACAAATGGATAGCTTTTTCCTGCACTCAAAATAAAACTAAGGGGGTGCTTATCCTTGTTAACAGGAAGTTAAATTTAACAATTGAACACCTTGGTAGTGATGAGAAGGGTAGATTTGTTTTTATCCGATGCAAAATATATAATAATAGGTTAGCATTGGTCTCTATTTATGGTCCGAATGAGACAGACAGTGCATTCCTTACACAGATTTCCAAAACTTTGCTTGAGGAGATTGATTGCCCTCTAGTGGTGGGTGGTGATTTTAATGCTGTCATAAATCCTGCTTTAGATAAGTCTCAATCTGATACAACAGCCAATCCATCCTCTAAATTATTGAATAAATTTATCACTGAGCTCAACTTAATCGATTTATGGAGAATTCAGAATACTAAAGCTAAGGACTTCACTTTTTTTCTAATAGACACAAGACTTTCTCTAGGATAGACTACATATTTATCAGCCCATCTTTAATTTCATCTAATTCCTCTATATCTATATTACCAATTTTATTATCTGATCATTCTGCTGTGTTGTGCAGTGTTCCTCTTTCCGATGTCAAAGCCAAGTCCCCTAGATGGCGCATTAACATATCATTATTAAGTAATCAGACTTGTATTACCTCTCTAAAAGAATATATTAAGGAATTTCTTGAAATTAATATGCCCTCTGATGTGGATCCTCAAATACTGTGGGAAACGACTAAGTGTGCTATACGAGGTTTCTCGTATAGAGGTCTCTGTATTAGTTCAATGCAAAAGAGAATGTTGTTTGCTGGCTTTACAGCTGTGAAGAAGACAATAATTCAGAACTGGTTTACACCACACATGTGTAGAGAGGCATATTGGATCCGTAGCCTCCTGCAAATTGTCTCATGTGAATGTACAACGGCGCGAGTCGGTGGGGCCAGGCCTTCAACCATTGAGGCTTGGCAGTGTTTTTTGCTGAATATACGTGATTATTTAAAGGAGTAACTTTTGTGTTCTTGTTGTCCTTCCCTCTCTCCCTACCTTTTGATTGAACCTTGAGATGTTGAGTATGTGTCTGCTGTTTTGTTTTGTTTCATTTTGGATATTATGTTGTGTTGTTTGTGAAAAAAAAAAAAAAATTGTTGATATTGTACCCGATCATATTTAATATAAAATAACACCAAATTTGCTGTTGTTGGCACACTTTGTAGAAAAAAAAACAATGCCTTCACTTTCACGAAAAATGAGAAAGAGACAGAGAGAGAAAGCGCAAAGGGAGGCTGCTAAAGGCAGTTCAACATCGCAAACATGAATTCAAAGCTCCAGTATGCCAGCACCTAAATCATCATATAGAATATTTAGCAGTTTAATTCTTGTAATTAAGTATATTTCCCATTAAAATCACTTAGTTACTAATCTAACACATTTATAATATTTTATTAAAACCATATTAATAGGCCTATATTAGTAAAAAGGTAATATAAATGTTCTAAATGAGCTGTTTATTAGTATAGGCTATAATATAAATTTATGCTGTATAATATTAAATATTAATGCCTAATACTTATACTTCCATTGAAGATGAGGCAGAAGCAGGCTCAGAGAGTGAGGGAGAGCCCACTCTATCAAAACATCTACAATAAAGTCTGAAATTATTACAGCGCTGTCTTCTATTTTAATTGTACACTACCAGTCAAAAGTTTTCGAACAGTAAGGATTTTAATGATTATTTAAAGAAGTATATTCTGCTCACCAAGCCTGCATTTATTTGATCCAAAGTGCAGCAAAAACAGTAACATTCTGAAATATTTTTTTTACTGTTTAATTCTATTTAATATTCTATTTGAATATATTTTAAAATGTAATTTATTCCTGTGATTTCAAAGCTGAATTTTTAGCATCATTACTCCAGTCACATGAACCTTCAGAAATCATTCTAATATTCCTATTTGCTGCTCAAAAACTTTTATTATTATTATGTTGAAAACAGCTGAGTGAAATTGTTTTCAGGTTTCTTTGATGAATAGAAAGTTCAGAAGAACAGCACTTATCTGAAATATAAATCTTTTGTAACATTATAAACTTTTTTTTCATTATAAAATCTTTATCATCACTTTTGATTTAGCAAGCATCCTTGCTAAATAATATGATTAATTTCTATAATTTATTTCCAATAGATTTATACTGAATGTTATAGGGTATAAATGCTGATCTTTGGATATTTTCATTTATCAAAGAATCCTGAAAAAAATCTACTCAACTGTTTTAAATATTATTATTATTATTAATAATAATAACAATAATAATAATAATAATAAATGTTTCTTGAGCAGGAAATCAGAATATTAGAATGATTTCTGAAGGATCATGTGACACTGAAGAGTAATGATGCTGAAAATGTAGCTTTGATCACCGGATTAAATTACATTTTTTGAAATAGTAAAAATATTTAAAAATTTTACTGTTTTGCTGTACTTTGGATCAAATAAATGCAGGCTTGGTGAGCATTAAAAATCATCAAAAACTTTTGACTGGTAGTGTATATTTGTAACAACTTGATCATTTGTACCCACCCCCTTAGTGACCCTTTTTTTGGTTTGGGCCACTGGCCCTCATAATGTCTGTGCACGGCCCTGCTCACGAGAATGAACGAGCAAAACTCCCGCGGCGAGTAGAAATGCTTACAGTTAATGAAAAGCACTTCTAGATCGGGACAGCACATATTCTTTAACACTGTTACATCTGTACACCACCTTTCATTGATGTAAAAGCATCACCCGCCACCACGCGATTTCCCTGTTGACTCAGCAAGACATCAGAATAATCGAAAACCGGTGAAATATCGGGTGATGTGTACTGCCGAATGTCCAGCAATGCGTCTCTAGTGAAACTGATTGCAGGGATATATCTAAAGACAGGACAAACTAACAAAAACAAAACAACAACTGCAGAGCAAGCCACGGAGGCAGCCATCAGCGGCGCCATCTTGTACCAGCGCCGTAGTTTGTAGTTTTTAGTATATAAATATTATTTGTAGTTTATTTGATAGTGACAGTGTACAAGTGCACCAAGTCCTTCTTGGATAAGAACCAGAAAATGCTTTTCATCACATTATAATCAGATTTTCTTTCCACCTGCAGTCACTAATGGCCAACAAACTCTCTGTTTAGTCTGTTTTTAGGAAGGCTACAACTTTGTTGTTCAACATATTGTTTCAGAAATGCATTGAACATTGAACACAAATATTGAAATTTAAACTTCATTTGGTTGGTTTTATGTTGTTACAGTTAACTTTTTGAAAATAATTATGAAAAAGGAAATTATTAAATTAGTTTTTAAATTATTATTTATTTCACATGGGTTTGAATCAGATTTGGTCAGATGGTCATTTCACCCAGAGGGTGCATCTTACCCACTGACTCGACTCAAGTCAACTTACCCCTAACCCGGGGCAAACCATGGGAACACTTTTTTTTATATGCAGCCATATTTTTAGAACCCTTTGTCATAGATACATTCTGATCATTTAAAATGATCAGAATCATTCTCAAGATTTCCCTTATCTTGAGGACTGCATAAGTAAAAAATGGCTAATCTTACCCCACTCTCCCCTATAAGTATTAGACATTTAATTTAATATTTTACAACATAAACCTATATCATATACTAAGAAACAACTCATTTAGAACATTTATATTATTTTTTAACTATAAAATATAATGTGTTATAGATTACTAGTATCAAGACAAATGATTATAATGGGAAATATACTTAAAGGGATAGTTCACTTTGAAATTAAAATATGGTATCTATCAGCTTACCCCAAGGGCATCCAAGATGTAGGTGTCTTTTTTTCTTCAGTAGATCCAATTTTGATGTTTTTAGGTCAAACCGTTCTATTCTGTCACTCATATAATGGCAGGTATAGGTCACTGTCTCTATAAGAGGGAAAAATAACATGCACAGAGAAACGTCACATGGGGCGTCGGCGTCAACGCTTGACGGAGGGCGTGTCTGAAGCGTGGTGTTGACGCGCCGTCATAGTTACAACAACCAATCACATACTTCTCTGGTGTTGCATGAACGGGATTGGATATTTGCATGAGGCGATCTGATTGGCTGACGCCTCCGTTGGCGCTTGAAAAGTTGCGTCAGCACCACGCTTCAGACACGCCCTCCGTCAAGCGTTGATGCCGACGCCCCGTGTGAATGCAGCGTGAGCCAGAGCGCGCTCACACACACGTCACACACCTGATGCGTGTGCGCACTCAGATCACTTGGACATGGTTGTGCACAAGAGGTAAAAAACTATATAAATACTGTTCGTTTTCTCACACAAACCGCTCGTTTCGTGTCTTAGGCCATCAATGTGTAGTTACGATGGGGAATTGTTTAATTTGGATTTCTCTGTGCATGTTCTTTTTCCCTCTTATAGAGACAGTGACCTATACCTGCCATTATATGACTGACAGACTAGAACGGTTTGACCTAAAAACATCAAAATTGGATCTACTGAAGAAAAAAAGACACCTACATCTTGGATGCCCTTGGGGTAAGCTGATAGATACCACATTTTAATTTCAAAGTGAACTATCCCTTTAATTACAAGAATTAAAGTGTGACAAACTGCTAAATATTCTATATGATGATTTACCTGCTGGCTTGGTGGAGCTTTGAATTCATGTTTGCAATGTTGAACTGCCTTTGGCAGCCTCCCTTCACTCTTTCTCGGTCTTAATTTTTGTGAAGGCATTTTATTTTGTCTACAAAGTGTGCCAACAACAGCGACTTTTGTGTTATTTATATTAGTTCTGATCGGGTACAATAATTTCATTAGACATTCTAATTCTAAGAACGTGGATATTTTGTTGTTATCACATTTAGAAGACCAAGAGCAAATCATTACCGACAGATACAAATACAAAAACAAACTACCAAATTACTAATTCAGCGAATCATCCACTCACTGACTGTAATGTGGATTGAAATGCATATCTACCTGTTAATGCAACAACCTTTGGGGACTGTCGTCTTCGCTCTCCAGAGTGTGGGCACACAGATTGTGAGTGATGCTGCGGAGCGGGTGGGAAACACGGAGCGGATTAGCGGAATCAGTGGATCTTTAGCGGAGTGGTAACAGATCGCTTTGAGCTGGGGTGATGGGGGGATTAATGAGAGGGGCACCTCAGCCAATGGGGGCAAAGGGGCAGTGGCTTTAGCCACCGGGCCACCCCCCTGTGCACGGCCCTGCTATCCACATTAGCGCTATACTATTAACGGTTCAAACTTTCGGTCAAAACAATATTTGTATTCTACTACTAAATTCTGAGATATCAGTCAAATATTTTTGATGGCTGAACAAAACATTTTCTTCTGTGTCCACACTCACTTTACACCTTACCCTACTTGTCCAGATCCTGCATAAAAATAACTCTACATCTCCCCCTGAACAGACAGCTGCTGTCCAATCTATGTCAAGAGCATGGTGTTGGGGTACCAGCTCTGAGTTTGTTTAATAATGTCATGTATCACGTGCCACCCGTTTCACCTCATCTATGTGGGCCTGAGAGATAAAGCGGCGTGGCATCTATCATGTTGCAGCTGATGTTTTGAAGCACACTAAAACAGAAATGTGACCACAAAGTTAATGAGCTTTAAAACTCTTTTAATAGTTCCAGTAATCTCACAGCTTTTCACAAACAAGCGAGCTCAGAAAATGCCTCAGTGGGAAATATGTTGTGGAGGATTATGTCCCCCCCCCCCCCCTGGCTGGATGTACTGGCCATTCAGTGACCCAGAGGAGGAACAGGAGAGGAATGTTCTAGGAAGGGCTGGATGGGGCAGGAGGGAGTGTGTTTTTTATTATTGGTGTTCTGCTGAAACTGCATACCTGCAGACTCGGTTTATGCCTTTTTGACTGATATAGGGCAGGAACAGATATGTCCAATTCCCTTGCAGTCAAATCAGCAAACATGGTGGCAACCACAATCTTTAGGTTTTCGAAGTAAGAATTTCCTATTTTGCAATAGGTAAATAGGGCATGTCTGTTAAACGAATACAGATTACTACATGGCACATCTGCGGCCTAGCGTTTAACATTCACTAAAGGCCCAGGTATACCTCATTTTCCTTGTTCCACTCCGTTTAGCACATAGTTGAATGCGCAAGCCATTCAAAGTACACTCCATTGACCGTGAGCATGTTTTTAGGTGTTCAAGTGGACAATGAAGTATACTTTAGGCTTAATCCTGTGATTTATTCAAGGTGCCCTGATTTGTGTCTGGTTAGGGTTGGGACATTGTCAGCCTGTTACATAGAAAAAAGGAACAATGGGACACTGAGCTATGATACTAATGTAGGCTTTGCTGGTTTGAATTTTGCTCACAGCTATTCCTACTCGTGCTCCCCAGCTCCTTTTCTCGAAATCTTATGAGCATAGGAAAAAGGGCTAAATGGTTGAAATGTTAAATTGTGACCCATGCTGGCAAAATGAGTTGGAATGTGCAAAGGCTAATTTTGAGCTACAGACAAAAAAGTCGAAAAATGTCAAATTTCAGGTTTTCACAAAAATTAGCTCCTTAAGCCCTCGTCTAGCAATCCCAATGCTAAACATCTAAAATTATCTTTATTTGTACGTTTTCTGATAGGAGAACCTTTTTCTATGCTCGCTTCTCGCACTGCCGCTGACTGATATATGAAATGCGCACAAAACTGCGCTTCCGCCAGTGCACAATCCCGATACGTACACATACTGTACACACAGAATTGTATTTAAGTAGGCTATTAACTTAAACATAATCAGTTATGAACTTTTGGGTAACAAAAATATTTGATGTGTAACATTATATTAGATCCGTGCGGTACAGTAGATCTTAATATATAGATTAAGATATATTAAGTTATATCTCTCCCTCTGTCTCATTAATGTTAATCTAACAATAAAAGAAAAGATCGCTGCTATTGCTTGAACAGCTTTTGTAGTTTTAATATTCAGTTTATTTGTAATGAACACACTGACGTGATTTTTACATTTTATTGTTTGTTTTTCTTACTTGAATGTTTTTGTTTAGATGTAAGATGAAAAAAAGTGCACTATTTGTTTCTTTCTTATATTTGTTCTATTGTTGGCTATACTGTGATTATTATAGTAATACATATTAAGAAAGGTAGTGGAGGAAATGATGCAATGTTGCTTGGTGATTTTGCTTTGGAACCTTCAGAAAACTTTAACTTGATTTTATCAGAACTGACTTTGCTGACTTTGTCAACTTCAAACGGGTGTAGCTCAGTAATTTTTTGTCCAATTCCAACAAATCATGCATCATTTTTAAGGTCTTTTAATCTTTTAATGGAGAATGTGAAAATAAAATTAACTCATCTTGAAGATTTTCTAATTTTGCCAGCACAGGTCACAATTGTTTTCTATATGTCAGCGCCTTGACTTAGCAGTTAACACACATTAAGCCTTATTTGGGCTACACTGGTTCAAATTTGGCTCACAACTACTCCTAATCATATTCCCCAGCTAGTATACTGAAAATACGTATGTGGAAAAAGGCTAAATTGTTTTTAGATTAAGTTATGGCCTAGACTTTAGTGCACACATTGACCTCATATGGGCTACACTGGTTTGAATTTGGCTTGCAACTATAGTAAACATTTGAAGTGGATCAAAAAAGTTAATCAAAGTTGTCCTAAGACAAGAACGGTATTGTTTAGGTTTTAGGACAAATTTGATGAAAGGTTTTGATCCACTTCAAATGTTGACTAATGTTCTAATCCCATTCCCCATCTCATTTCCTGTCTTTTCTCTAATGTAACTGCAAATACTGACAATTTACTAGATGTCAGAGTCGCCAAATGGCTAACGCACATATTTTGATACAATGAGCTGTGGTGCTCATACAGACTGCACAGGTTTGAATTTGGGGTACATGGGCCTAAATCCAACTTGCGGCATTTCCTGACCCCATTTTCCCCACTCACTTCTTGTCACTTTCTCTTGAAATGTACCTATAAATAAAAGAGGATTTTTTTTTTTCAATTTAATGCAGTAGTTATTTTTCCTCCCCAAGTGCATGATGGTCATCTATTTCACCTCAGAGTCGCATGCACTCTGCTCATTAGCTCACACACAGGAGAAAAAGAAAGCAGGTATGCTTCTCTAAGCTCTTCAGATGACTGGAACCCTCCCAAGTCTGTTTTTCAGTGGCGATTTCCAGCCAAAAAGAGAAAAGCACTCAAAGCGAGTGCCAAATTGGTGACCCATGAGAGGGCCAAAGCGTGTCAGTGCCACTGAGCAAACCCGAGTGTTTTTCCAAAGCTCTAGAAAGTGCAACCTCGGCCTTTGAACTCGTGTCTTGAAGGAAGATGCTTACGATTCCTCAAGGGAAGCTGATCGCAGATCCCCTCCGCGCTGGGCTGCATGTATGGGGTTTGACTGGATTCATCTACGGCACCGGCCCTGATCTTGCCTGTGGCAGCCAAATTGCTGGCTCTGAGCTCAGTAGTGGAAATTCTGGAGAAAAGCCCACCAGAGAACGTGTGAGGGAGGACACTGTGCTCTTTCTCTGGCTGGAGTGTTTATCTCTCATAGCATGGCATGACGATGTTTCCACAGCCATGATTTGCTCCCAGGTTGCCTGAGGAAGGAGAGTGGCAAGGAGGGATTGTTCTTGGCTGGATGGGGACAAGTGGTGTATTGATTTCTTTTGGTTGCATGCTTGCTTATTCATATTTTGGAGGGTTTATTATGTTTTTGATTGGTTGCAGACCACAGGACGGTTGAGCTTGAGGTATATTTGATTTATTTTCTCAATGAGGTCTTTAATAAAAGTTAGTATAAAGTGTTATAAATAGAGTGCACATTTTCTGTTTTCAAATGTGTGTGTGTGTGTATACACACATACACATATATATATATATATATATATGTATGCGCGCACACACACACACACGTTTGAAAACAGAAAATGTGCTCTCTATTTATAACACTTTATACTAACTTTCATTAAAGACCTCATTGAGAAAATAAATCAAATATACCTCAAGCTCAACCGTCCTGTAGTCTGTATATATACACTGTATGTATATATATATATATATATATATATATATATATATATATATATACACACACACACACACACACACACACACACACGTTATATATGTGTATATATACACACACATATATATATATATATATATATATATATATTTGTATACACATACTATTTACTCAGTTCACTTATATATACTATTACATACATTAAATGAAAACATTAATTTACATAAGTAAATTAATACATATATTAATATTTACCTTTATTAATATGTATTACTTTAAATTTGCTAATACAATTTCATAATTATTAATATGTGTTTTATAGCTACCCTGTTTGGTCAACTGCAAGTACAAATTACTAAAAGTAAAGGGAAAAAAACCCACCAATGACCAAACACCAAAGAAAACGTATCTAACCTCAAAGGCGATAAAGAGGAACCACGTGTCACTAGTCACATATGTGTCCCACGTCAACAGGAAATGTCCTGCTGATGCACCCCCACCCACACAGGTGGAGGTCTGGGTGGAATTCAATTAATATGCACAACGGGGCGTCCCTCACCAAACATCCCTGCCCTTCTTCCATTGCGTCAGACAAGTCACCTTGTTTGCTCTCAATGAAACAAATAAACCCGGAACATCAGATCTATAAAGCCATCTTGGCATTGGTGTGTCAGAGGGAACCACCTTTCCTCTCTGGGTACTGAGGGTGGCACTACTATGTCACGCTTTTAGCAGGTCGACAAAACATAAACAGAGAGGACAGTAAAATGGAAAACTTGTGACTCAGCAGATGAATATTGGGATAAAGAAAAAGCTAAACTGCAAACTGTTACTTTTCTGTCGTTGTTGTGCCAAGAGACATTGGCACAGGGTCTAACCTTTCTCCCAGGGCACAGTGCATAAAGCCCCAGTGCATTATGGGTTACCGTGCAAAGCTGAGTGTCCATCATTACAAGTGGATGCAAATTAGTTTATTCACATGTATGCTGTTGTAATTGGAAAAAATGTGCAAATTAGGGAAATACATATTACTGTTAATGATAGTTGTATAATAAAAAAAAAAATATGTGTCTTTAAATATTAATATAATATAATATTTAAATATTTATATAATTTATGATGAATATTGCATTGCATTTTGCATTATTGCATTACATTTTGCATTAAGGTAAAAAAAAAAATGTAATAATTTTCACATGCAAATGATGTATTCATTTATTTTTCTTTTGATTTTGTAGTGACATGTGACCCAGACATATATTTGTGAGATATATTTCCCTCCTGTTAACAAGTGTTTAAGTATAAGAGAATTCATACAAAATATTAGCTGTATCTAAAGGCCTGCCACAAATCTAAAGGAATGGCAAATTTCATTTGCATAATGGTAACTGTATTTATTGTTTTAGGAGAACGTAATATCAGACCCTTTTAAAATGTATGAAATCATTTGGCTAGCAAATGTAAATATTTTCTCCATATACTGCATGGCCATATGCTTTAATCCCCACAATAACTCAGCGCTCCAAACCTCACCAATTTTCCTGCCAAGGTACTCCATTGCTCTCTCATCCGAATTTTTTTCTTTGTCAAGAAAGAGCGTTTTTCTGCTCAGCACTTATTTAACGACTCTTGCAAGGCAGGGGCAATCGCATGTTGCCAGACCAGGGCAGAAGAGTGATGTTCCATTATCTGCGTGCAGCTGAGAAACGGATTTCTCCATGGGAGCGCGGCTTTGGAATGGGGCAGGCGGCTGAAATACGGTGACACCCTCAAGCAGGAAGCAGCTAAGCAAGACGGGGAGGTGGAGGGGAAGAAATACAGTGAATGCCTACCGTTGGGTGAGCAGCCAGGATGGCTTCATTGTTGAAGTGGGCATAGCATGAAACCCCATAACAGGCTGCCCACAGTCATGGAGCTCAGTCTGCAAACTCAAGCCACGCAAGCAGCAGTTAAACTAGTTAAAAAACTATGCAACAGATACAGCAGTTTAAATCATGCTCAGAGTGGGAAATGTTTACTTTAACAGTAGCATGTTACTGTGTTATTCCTATTGTAGTAGTTTGTTTTACTCATAGATATTTTTCTTTTAAAATGTAAATTTAATCAGCAACTTAGTCAATATTACAGAACCACTGTAATGGAAAATAAAAAATAAATAAAAAGTTATTTCTGAATTCCCTCAAAAATCTTTTAATTTCTCTTGCAAGTGAATGCAAGTATCTAAGGAGAATGTAAAAGTTGTGCATAAGAGGACGCAAAATTTTATACCAATGAACGCAAAGTTTCTCAGGTGAACGCAATTTCCATTGCTATGCTGATGATACTCAACTATATATCTCAACAAGACCAGATGAAACTTCTAAATTATCTGATTGTGTTAAAAATGTAAAAGATTGGATGACCAATAATTTTCTCCTATTAAATTCAGATAAGACAGAGATATTACTTATTGGACCAAATAACAGTACACAGAATCTCTTGGATTACAATTTGCAACTAGACGGATGTCCTGTTACTTCCTCTACAGTCAAAAATCTGGGTGTTATATTAGACAGCAACTTGTCTTTTGAAAAACATATTTCCAATGTTACAAAAACAGTATTCTTCCATCTTAGAAACATTGCCAAGCTAAGGAACATGTTACCTGTTTCTGATGCAGAAAAGCTAGTTCATGCATTCATGACCTCTAGACTGGACTATTGTAATGCACTGCTAGGTGGTTGTCCTGTATCTTCAATTAACAAGCTACAGGTAGTCCAAAATGCAGCGGCTAGAGTCCTTACCAGGTCAAGAAAATATGATCATATTACCCCAATTTTACAGTCTCTGCACTGGCTACCTATTAAGTACCGTATCAGTTACAAAATATTATTACTTACCTATAAGGCCCTAAATGGTTTAGCTCCTGCGTACCTAACGAATCTTCTATCTCGCTACAATCCATCACGCTCCCTAAGGTCGCAAAACTCTGGACTCTTGGTAGTACCTAGAATAGCAAAGTCCACTAAAGGAGGTAGAGCTTTTTCATATTTGGCTCCCAAACTCTGGAATAGCCTTCCTGATAATGTTCGGGGTTCAGACACACTCTCTCTGTTTAAATCTAGATTAAAGACACATCTCTTTAGCCAATCATTCATATAATGCATCTCATAATCTTGTACTGCAGTTATATCTGATCAAACGCACATTATTATTCTTTAGCTTGGGTTGAACAAATATTTTTTGCTTGAATGGAACAACAGCTACGCTAATTATGTCTCTTTGTTTCTCTGTTTCTGCCACGGGATTAACATCCCGTGGTAACTAGGAATTACACACGCTTCAGTCTGAATCCAGCCCTTAAATGATCTGAGATGACCAAACACCTGAGAAGAGATGATGCCGACCCCTCGGAGGACCTCAGAGGATGCCAACCTCTGATCCCCCAACAACATGCAGAATTAACAAATTTTGCCATAAGTTAATATATTAAGTTTCTACAATGTATAAATATATTGTAGAAACTTAATTTCCTGTAAAGCGCTTTGCAACGATTGTATCGTAAAAAGCGCTATACAAATAAACTTGAATTGAATTGAATTGAACGCAAAAGTTGTCCAAAAAAATGCTAACTTTCTCAGGAGAACTCAATAGTTTATTTTTAATTTTTTTAGGACAACGCAAAAGACGTGCGAACAAATGGAACGTTTCTCAGGAGAACACAGGAGTTGTATAAATGAACGCAACATTTTTCAAGAGCGCAAAAGAGAATGCAAAAATTGTGCAAACGAATGCAAATATTCTAGGGAGAATGCAAAAGTTGTGACAATGAACACAAAGTTTCTCAAGAATTCAAAAGTTGTGTCAATGAATGCAAGTTTCACAGTAGAATGCAAAAGCTGTGAGAATGAACTCAAACTTTCTTGGGGAATGAAAAAGTTGTGCGAATGAACGCAAGATTCACAATAGAAAGCAAAATATGTGTGAATGAATGCAAGCTTTCTTGGGGAATGCAAAAGTTGTGTGAATGAACGCAATATTCACAGTAGAATGCAAAAGTTGTGCAAATGAATGCAAGCTTCAAAGTAGAATGCAAAAGTTGTGCAAATGAATGCAAAGTTTCTCAGAAGAATGCAAAAGTTGTGACAATGAATGCAAAGTTTCTCGAGAATGCAAAAATTGTGTAAACAAATGCAAAATCTCTCGGTGTCACGGTGCATCATGCACGGAATGAGGAGACTCGGAGATCAACTGAAATAGTACCATCTTTAATGGCTCAAAAGGCAAGGAACAACTCAGGAACACAGGTACACACATCAGAATGACATTCAACGCCGGACATTGGAAACACTGGGCTAATAAACACAGGATAATGAGGGACTAAACGGGGGAACTAAGGAGACACACCTGGAAACTAATAATGAACTAATAAACCTAAACGGGGACAGGAACAGGAACTAACCAAATATGGGCACAAGAGGGAGGGAAACACAAGACATTGGGACACAGGTCTGACACTCGGGAGAATGAATGGAAAAAAACATACTGTTTGTAGATAGATAGATAGATAGATAGATAGATAGATAGATGCTATTATATAAATAGTACAAGTATCAAAGTAACTCAAAAGTATTATGGTGTAAATTTAAAAATAAATTTGCCTCTTTTGAGTGCCCTGCCTCTAAGACATGTCAAGCTTGCCCAGATACTTTGTCTTAATAATTTCATAACAAAAGGTGATATTAATATCAAGGTCACTGTACGATAAAATATAAAGATTTAATTAGAGACTCTAATCACCATGTTCTTAACTTGCCATCTCTCTCTTCACAACAGTTCTGGAGTCACACGCTCCCCTGATACTCACTTAGCGTCTGTAATACACTGACCAAACTTTTTAGCTCTTTCCATTTTCTGCCATCAGCTCCTTCCTCTGCTGACAAGATCTGCTCCTCCCTCTCATAAAACCGGGCTCGTTCATCTCCAGTCCAGCGCAGCGTAGATTAATTGAGATCATGTCATCATTATCTTGTTGTGTCAGTCTTGCCTGCATTTAAGTTTTTTCAAAGTGCGGTTTTAACCGAACGGAATACCAATGAACCCTTACAGACCCTTTTTCAATGTGGCCTGGGCTGGGTGGTTTCAGAGGAGTGTGGAGACGCTTCCGCACACCTGCCTCGTCAGCCCGCCACGTCTCTTTCATCTCGGAGGATAACTGGAGCTTCTGTCAGCTCCCAGATGACCTGCTTTTGCTTTTCCAGTCTGGTTTGACTCTTTCATAAGGTCTGCGCTATATAAAAAAATTTGTGGCATGGGCGAATGCTTGATTCCGATTGGTTGACAGACGCTCTAAAGTGTTGATTAATTTTCTGCATGATTATGAAGTAGGTCCAGGTTTGTTGACTGGATTTCAATCTGGATCTCTCACAACATGATTTATGAACCCTGAACCTAATTTGGTGTTCCCCATTACAAATAATGGCCCTTTTAAAATTGCTTGTAAATCACTCAAGATGCTATATTATCACCTAATCTTAGATTCAATATTTTTGTCAACTTGTTTACTTTCACTTAGCACATTTCTTTTTGAAATTGATTGATCATAGATGTCACTGATCTGAGCTTATTGACCTGAGCTTATTTTCGGCTCCAAATCTGAGGTGCATAAGTTCAAGATCAATGAGTCCTATGATCAAAACCTCTGCTAATTGAAAGAAAAAGAGTATGGAAAAAAATATTAAGGAAGTCAGTGCCTACCGTCAACTATTTAGTTACCAACATTCTTCAAAATGTCTTCTTTTGTGCTCAGTAGACGAAAGAAACAGCTTAAGGGTTAAAGGAAATTCAGATTTTCGAAATTATTAATACTACATATTCAATATTAAAAGTTATTGATTCAACTCTCCACCATCAGTTGTTTACCCAAAAAAGAATATTATGTCTTTAAGTACTCAAACTCTTGTCCACTTTGTGAATTTTTAAGATAGGAATGGCATGAAAGATGACTTCAAAACAAATTACAAATTATATGAAATCGTGGAAAATCTTAATTAAACTGATTATGCGGCATTTTATTTTGAACATATATCTGAAATTACAACAGAATAATGAGTTTGTGAAGTCATGTGTGAACTTTATGAATAAGAAAACAAACCCTGACTGTTAAAAAGTCACAGTTACATTTCCAACTTAACAGAACCTTTTGAGCTTTTTATATTTTAAATTACCTAAAAGTTGCAATAATGCACTTTTATGATTCTTTTATGGTGCTTTTCAGTCCTATTTGAAGTTTAAAATGTCAGTTCCCATTAATTGTAATGACATCAGTGTTATTTTAGCATTATTTATATACTATTATAGTATTTATTAGCTTTCATTTGAAATGTGCAATTGTCATTTTTTTATTTATATTTCATTGATTGTTTTTAGTGTAGTATTATTATTATTATTATTATATTTTGTTTATTTTTTTCATCTGACATGTCTGTTTATTTCAATGTATTTTTATTAATGAAACCGTTTAATACGGTCACAAATCCGGTTCGTGGTCTTTTGTCCGACTGCCACAAGAGGTCGCCTCTCCATCATATTGACTCTCACACCACACATCACACTGGACTGCATTTCCCATCATCCATTGCACTAATTGCACATACACAGCTGAATCCCATCAGACACTCTTTATAAGCCTTGGACTTCCTCTCCCTCACCGCCGAGTATGGTCTAGCGCAGGGGTCATCAAACTTGATCCTGGAGGGCCGGTGTCCTGCAGAGTTTAGCTCCAACTTGCCTCAACACATCTGCCTGGAAGTTTGAAGTATACCTAGTAAGAGCTTGATTAGCTGCTTCAGGTGTGTTTGATTAGGGTTGGAGCTAAACTCTGCAGGACACCGGCCCTCCAGGACCGAACTTGGTGACCCCTGGTCTAGCGTTTAGCACTCTCCTAGTGTTAGCTACTGTACCAAGCCATTACGTGTGTGTTTTCTGTTTAGTCTCTAGTATTGTTCTGCATTTACCACTCTCCAAGTGATAGCTGAGCCTAGTTTCTAGTTCTAGTTTAGTCTTGTCATTTGTATGTCGCCTTGTCTCCTGTTTCCTGATTCCTGCTCGTGTCCTTCAGATTAACCCTTGTCTCGCCGCTTGGACTTTGTTTGTTCCTCGTCTGGATTATTGCTCACGTTATCGGACTACCCCTCTTGTCAAGCCCTCTGGATATTGTTTGCCGATCAAAGACCCACGCTTGCCCTACAATTACTCTTGTGTCTTGCCTGTGCTATACCCGCTTGCTGTTGTTTGACCCTGCTTGTGTTTTGACTATGTTCACTAATAAAAGCTTGCACTTGCATCTGCTCGCCTCATGTCCCGTTGGCTCTGTTACAAATACAGTTTAAAACTAATAGTTTTAGTTTCAGTTAACAATAACAACACTAAACAGCATAAACAAAGAGGGACTAGAACATTATTCATTCATAATTTTTGTTTTTCAAGTACTTCAATTTAAATGGAAATCAGGATTATTTCCTTGGAAATTAACTGAAAATAAATTTTTCTTTTGCTATTTTTATTCTGTTTTGATTAACAAATTTTAACATTTGTTAACGACACATTAACAACACTGAACTGCATGAAAAAAGACGGACTGAAACATTAACAATTTCTCCTTTTGTGTGTCACAGAAGAAATACAGGTTTGAAACAACATGAGAGACAGTAAGTTACAACAGCTGTCATTTCTAAGTGAACTATACCTTTAATATTCTATTAGATGAATAATAATATAGCAGGAGCATTCAGATTTGTTGTCGCCAGACTGATATTCCAGAAACAAGTGCACAACAGACTAGTTTTAGTTACAAAGTTATGCCACTGTTGTCTTCACCCTTTGAGCTCACCCTCATATAACCCAAGCCCGATTACCACGGCGTAAGAGTCATGACTTATTTAGGTCACACTAGAGGATGACAGCCTTAAAGCAGCCATAGACTCACGAAAAAGTGTAGCCTAGCGCTGGAACGGGCCTCATAGCGGCAGGTCCATGTGGCCTTGCCCTGGTGACGGCCGTATTACCCGCAGAAGTCTGCCCCAGCAGTTCTTTAATTACTTCATTAATTTTAATCAGATCCAATTAATTACATTTGCCGCGGCCCGGTGGAAGTCCAGGGCCCACTGACCGCAGTAGGGGGACCTTGTGAGTCTTCTGGTGCATAGAAACGTTCAATCCCATAAAAAAAACTATTATTTCAGGGAGCTAAACAAAGACTTTTTTTATTCAGTAATTATTCCCTGCTCACATGCTGTCTGATTTAGTGTGCCCGTGATAGTTAAGCACTACCTGAACTGCACCTTTGTTCAGCTTGCTATAATGTGTCACATAGATTGTACATTTTGCTACTAGTTATCGTAAATTTATTGCTCAGCTTCAAGCAAAACATTTTTTAAATGTATATAATATATTTATATAAATATTATTTAAATTTATATACATGCACATCAATATTTGTATTTATATTACATATTTAGTAATTCTACTCTTTAAAAAATATTATTATTATTATAGGTTTATAAATATTGAATTCATGGAAATAATGAATGATGTTTATTGTATTCAATTACAGTTATTAAACACATTTTCATAATTTATCGAAAATCTTCCTAAAGTGTAAGTACACAAATATATTTAAAATAATATAAGTTTTTAAAGCTTTGTACATGAAAATACTTAAGATTTTAGATGTTTTTGATTCTGTAAATATTTGTTCATTTTAGCATATATACAAGCATACAAAATGTACGTAGAAATATATTTTATTTTATATTTTTATTTGAGTATATATCAGAAATTAATATAATGTTTTGTTTATATTATACATTTATATTAAATTAATATTTTAATTCCACTCTTTAAAATAATAATAATAATAATAATTATTATTATTATTAATATTATTATTATTATTATTATATGTACAAACATATGTAATTATTATTATTATTATCATTATCATTATCATTATTATTACTACTACTACTACTACTATTGTATTGACATCTAATATGTAAGCATTTGTGTATGAACAAATGTCCATCATTTTACATCATTTTAGATTAATAGAATTAATGGAAATAATATATTTATTTAATAAGTTTTATTGTTTTTAATCATGTGCATTTACCTAATTTAATCTAAAAAGTATATTTAAAATGTATGTACACAAATATAATATAATATAATATAATATAATATAATATAAAATAACGCTGTGCAAACAAAGAAATACTTTAGATTTGAGCTAACTTTAACATTTTAGATACTGTCAGTATTTGTACATTTCAGCATATGTACAAACATACAAAATTTACATACAACTATACTTGAGTATTTATACTATATATATTTAACTGTAATTGTTTTTAATTAATTTTCTTAGTTTGTTTTGTTTATTTATCTTCATGCTTCACCCCTGAAACAACGTTTGTCTTCGTGTGACATCACCAAGACCTCTTTATTCCTTTAACCCTCCCCTCCAAGATACTTTAAATGGTCTAATCATCTCCCAAAGGATGAAACTAAGTCCCACCTTACAGTTGATCTCATTGAATATAATATTTCACAATTACAATACATCAGATCACAGATGTAAAATCGGTTACTATCACCGCTGGGGGGGGGGATACTGTAAATCAAAAACATCCTTTGATCATACCAAAAACATCTCATGTTATGCAACGGCCATCACGCTCAGAGTGCTAAAGCAGTAATTATTTTGGAGGTTTAGAAGCCAGGGATGAAATTATATAAATTTTCTGTGACCCAATCTCACCATATCCACTTCAAATAATTTGTATCCCATGAATAATGACATATTAGTGCATGAGACTCCACAGCAGTGATTATTTACACCCACCATATCCACAAATGATAAAAGCGGCAGTCATTTATTGGCTCCCTTTGACTCTCGCGGCATTATCAGATGCCATAGATGTTTTTGGCCTCAGGTAAAGGGTCTCATTTCAATAAGCAAATAAGCCATTAGAAAATAAGCTTTTCATAATGTTTCTGTAATAATTATAGCATTCATCTCATCTTAATGTGCAACTCCATCTCATTGTTAAGTTTTGTGGCTGTTGAGAAGGCGCACGACAAAGGAATAGATGAATAGGAGTCTTTTAATTAACATCAGTCACATAAACCATAATATAACGTTAAACTCAGACCAAGACAAGGGGAGAACTGAAGACTTATAAAGGGACAAACGAATGAGCTAAACAAGATGATTAATAAGACACAGGTGATCAGACTAAACGATAATGAACTAATTAAGGAAACAAGGACAGGAAATACCAAATAAGGGCAAAACGGAACTAAACAGAAACAGACATGTGACAGTTATCGCCCCCTCCCGGAAGGCGCGTCCCGCGCCGTAACAGCGACATCGAGGGAGGGGGGGCGGGCGCCCTGGAGGCTGGAGCAGAGCCAGGATCTGGAGGAGACATGGGAAGCCTCCAGGGTGGGTCAGGGGACTCCAGGAGCCATGGTGGGACTGGAGGCTCGGGAGGCCATGGCGGATCCAGGGTTTCGGGAGGCCATGGCGGAGCAGGAGACTCGGGAGGCCATGGCGGAGCAGGATACTCGGGAGACCATGGCCTATTTCTTTTGGGGGGCCATGGCGGGTCAGGGAGCTCTGTGGCCTTGGTCCTAGGCCCGGCCACACAGACTATGTATGTATATATGGCCCCCCCCCAAAATTTTCATGGGGAGGTTCCCCTCTAGGAGCCATTCTGGCGGAGCAGGCACTGTGTGGCTCTCTGGAAGAGCAGGCACTAGAGGGCACGCTGGAGGAGCGGTCGCTAGGGGGCGTTCTGGAGGAGCGGGCTCTAGGAGGTGCTCTGGATGAGTGGGCGCTAAGGGGCGTTCTGGAGGAGCAGGCTCTAGGAGGCGCTCTGGAGGAGCGTGCACTAGGGGGCGCTCTGGAGGAGCGGGCACCAGGGGGCGCTCTGGAGGAGCGGGCACCAGGGGGCGCTCTGGAGGAGCGGGCACCAGGGGGCGCTCTGGAGGAGCGGGCATTAGGGGGCGCTCTTGCAGCATGGATTCAGGACGGCTGGGCAGAACCAGCGGGAACTCTGGACGGCTGGGCGGAACCAGCGGGAACTCTGGACGGCTGGGCGGAACCAGCGGGAACTCTGGACGGCTGGGCGGAACCAGCGGGAATACAGGAAGGCTTTTGCGTGGAGCAGCCACTGGAGGGCACTGGCGTGGAGCAGCCATTGGAGGAGCGAGCTCTGGGGAGCTGGACGGAAACAGCAGGGGCTCAGGAGAGCTGGACGGAACCAGCAGGGGCTCAGGAGAGCTGGACGGAACCAGCAGCGGCTCAGGAGAGCTGGACGGAACCAGCAGCGGCTCAGGAGAGCTGGACGGAACCAGCAGCGGCTCAGGAGAGCTGGACGGAGCCAGCAGGGGCTCAGGAGAGCTCTTCGCCGTGGCAGACAGCATCGTCGCCATCGCGGGTGGCGGAACCATCATCGCCATCTCAGACGGCAGAACCATCATCGTCGTCTCGGGCGGCGGAACCATCATCGCCGTCTCGGGCGGCGGAACCATCATCGCCGTCTCGGGCGGCGGAACCATCATCGCCATCTTGGGCGGCGGCACCATCTTCGCCACGGACAGTACTGGGTTAAGGATATTGGGAAGGTCGAGGGAAACAGAGGAAACTAGCTCGTTGGAGCAGCAGGTGGAGGTTACCGGCTTGTGGTGAGCTGGAGTAGCTGCATGCTTTCGGATGGGAGGAGGATAAGAATCCTCCACATCAACAAAAAACTTGGAATGGGTTAACAGAAGAACATTATTAAAAAACTCAGCTACAGGTCTGTAGCAGTCCTCAGGAGTAATCGAACAAAATAATTTATCTTCTTTTAGTCCCAACCGAAAGTTAGTGTTAATCATAGCATCGCTCCAGCTCACCAGATGTAACACGCTCAGGAATTCCTCTCTGTACTGCTCCTCTTGTTGGAGGTCGAAAAGGAATTCCTCTGCCCAGTTCATCCTTGTAGATGGTTCCATCTTATGTCTTGGTCTGAGTTTCTGTTAAGGTTTGTGGCTGTAGAGAAGGCGCACGACAAAGGAATAGATGAATAGGAGTCTTTTAATTAACATCAGTCACATAAACCATAATATAACGTTAAACTCAGACCAAGACAAGGGGAGAACTGAAGACTTATAAAGGGACAAACGAATGAGCTAAACAAGATGATTAATAAGACACAGGTGATCAGACTAAACGATAATGAACTAATTAAGGAAACAAGGACAGGAAATACCAAATAAGGGCAAAACGAACTAAACAGAAACAGACATGTGACACTCATTGCCAAGACAACCTTAAAGTCATATAAAATGTTTTTTACTGTGCCTCGTACCAATTAACAGATCAACAAAACTACTACGGCAAATACACACTGGATTTCTGACTACAGGATCTGTATAATGTAAGGTAGTTTACATGTTTTTTATAAAGGCATGAATCATTTTTTTCTAGCATATTTACATTTTTGAAGCATATACTGTATATGTTTGCATAGACATTAAAATGTATTATTAATGTATGATGGCATCTAAAACATAAAAAAATAATATGCTGTGTATGAACATATGCAGAGACATACAAATGTTCAGGTTAACAAAATATTGAATTCATGGGATGATTTTACTGCATTTAATCAGTGAGATTAGTATTTATTAAACACTTTTATTTAATTTAATCTAAAATATTTATTAAAGTGTAAAACTACACAATTAATATATTAAGGTTTTGCTAGTAAACCCCTTATTATATATAGATATTATGCCTTAATATCTCTTTTTTATGTTCAGCAAAACAAACTGTCAAGAAGTAATTATTTAAAAACAATAAAGTTTTATTTTTGATTGAACTGTTACTTTAAAGTGGAAGGCTTTACAGCTTTGTGAAACCTGAGACCGGTTTTATAAATCAAGTTTACCAAATAAGCCAGGTTTATTTTAGTTAGTCTGAATTTATTGACTGTTTATTTGGTCCAAAATATGTCCGACTAACTGAAATAAGCCTGGCTTGTTTGGTAAACTTGTTTTATGAAACAGCCCCTTGCTCTATTTCAGGGTCATTATGGTTAACTAAAACTAACTAAATACTTCAAATAAAATAAACCAACCATAGTAAAATAAATGTTATTAAATATTATAAAATAATTTTATTTCCACTAGTTGCCAAGACAATATTTCTCATTTTCATTTAGTTTAGTTTGCAGTAAGAAATATGGAAGCCTGTTTCCTTTACAGAATTAAAGAAAGAAAGAAAGAAAGAAAGGGTAAGGTAATTGCAACTTTTTGTCACATTTTGTAAGTTTTCTCCCAGTTCTGAGTTTACATCTTGCTATTTTTACTTTTTTGAGTTTTCTTTTGAATTTTTGTTAAATTACACATAAATAAATAAATGTAATTGTAACTTTTTAGTCTCACAACTTTTTTTTTTTCCTGCAATTATGAGTTTATATATCAGAATTCAGACTTTTTTTATGCAGTTCTAAGAAGAAAAGTCAGAATTTCAACCTAGGCTCATTGGAAATATGTGTCTCTACATACATTTCTGCAAAACTGAAAAAAACGTACCTATATGTACGATTCCCTGCAGTTTCCAGTTGAAGGTTGAACACTAGAGGCAGTAAAACTCTGACAACTTTTATTCCTTTTCACATGAAGTGTGACTTACAGGAACAGTTTTGATTATTTTCTCACAGTTACTTGCAGAATGGTATGTTATGAATTCAAAACAATTTTAACATCCTGCACGATTTGAAAACTGATACTTTTGAACGTTGTCGTCACATATACAGCTTCATATGTATGAGTTTACTAACTCAGTAAGTTTACTCGGTTGCTCACGTGATACAGCGTTGCACTTAGGTGAAGAAAAGCTCCGGTACAAATCCCATCAAACTACAGTTCAACAAAACAGCTCAAATCTGCATAAGGAATTTAAAGTAGCATGGCTGCATCAGCGAATACGTTTTTATATTACTTTTGCATTTGTTAACACTTTCGGGTAGGTTTAGGTTTGGGTTTGGTGTAGGGGATACTTCCAACTTCATAGCGCTTAATCTTTAGCGACACTCACCGGATATTTGATTTATGAATGGCAGCAAAATGTACCTCAAGCAGCATAATGAAAACACTGCAATGCGTGCCTGTACCAACGTAATAAAAACGTGTCACCATCACATATTAAACATGTGTTTTAGCGCCACTCTCTGGACATTTCACTTTAAAACTGCCGCGAAATGTGCTGCAAGGTACATAATTACGGTGTTGCAGAAATGTATGTAGAGACACGTATTTCCAATGAGCCTGGGTTGCAGAATTTATAGGGGAAAACATTGAGTTTTGAGATAAGAATCACAATACACTTTTTTTTCTTTTTTTAAACTCTGTGGTGGACACAATGTTCAAAAAAGCTGAAAAAAAACTAAAGCATTAATAAAGACATTTAAAAAAATATAGACAATAATAAAAAAGACAAACAAAATTGTTAAAACTTTGTCAAATTAAAATAAAAAAAAGAAAACCTAAAAATTAAATGTAATCCTAAACATTAACACAAACTGTAATAGTGTATCAGTGCTACTAAATTAACCCTGGTTTACAGAAGCAATCAACCCTGTTTGTAATGCAATTGCTCTGCAGTGGATCTACAGCTGAGAAAACTCAGCAACTTTTGAGACGTATAATTCCAATTAGATTTTGTTAATCTTACAGCACTCCGGGTAATGCTAACTGCAGACTAGGGCTTCTTTCCCAAGCTGCTAAATGTTCTCATTAGACGGCGCTAAATTGAAGATAACCAGACTTTATAGCGGGCTCCTGCATGCATGAAGATAGCTGTAAAACCACGCACGTTGCGGTGAACAGCAAATTGTAAAAATGCAGCGCTGTTATCTTGCAGCCACAGCGGAGCAGGACTTTATCTGCTGCAGCAATGGCAAATGTGCTCTTCATTTACAGCTTCTGTAATTTCTTAGCACATGCTCAAGATGCCTAGTATTTTGTACGGCATTGTTAGCGAGAAAAAGCCGCATTGTGTTTATCGCAGCTTACCGCGCATATTATGCAACATCTCATGTGGAGAGGGATGTATGTTGAATAAATGTACCTGTAGCATTTCAGGAGTGAATGAACCACTGAGGGACTTATTTTCCTTTTAATTAAACAGACTGTTCAAATGCATCAAACGCTTGGTAATTTTTTGAGTTTAATGAATGTGATTCAATAGCAACGGGCAAATCATGATGCAGTCCTATCTGTAGACTAAGGTTTAATAAAATCTCATAAAAGCATTTAATAAAAATGTTATGTCATCTACAAATGTATTATGTGCTTTTTTTGTCATGTCTATTACAGTAAATACTGTATGCATTTATTATAAACTAAAAGTATGTGTACTGTGTGTGTGGGAGTGTGATCTGTCTAGACTAAGACAACCACAACTCTTGTGCTATTTGATGCCTCAAGAAACAATGTTTCCCTAGTCTCAGCCCCAGACGTCACACCCACGGACCGTTGGCTAAACCTCTGATGCATATGGTACACTTATCTGGAAACATTTCAGGAGTGTTGAAGTCGTCATTGGATTGGTTGAATTATACAGGATTTCCGGGATACTTGTGTGTCGCGGTCTTTAACTGCCTCGAAACAAAGATGCCGTGACGTCAAACCCCCTCACGAAAGAAGAAAGCTGTTGTGTTTACAACTGTGACGACGAACGCTTATCAGGATCAAATAAATGCTGGATTTTCAAAAGTATGTGAAATATTTAAAGTTCGCGGCATAGAATCTTTAAAATACGTCAGAGTTTTACACACCGGTCTGGTATTGTGGTGACATTTCCACGCCCCGAAACGTGACGCTGAACGAAACGAACTGTGATTGGTTGTTTGACATGTCGGTCAAATGGCCTCATGGGTGGGCCTTGGCCAATAAATTCAGCCGTCAGTCTGAAGGTCTGGCTACGCGAGACTAATGTTTCCCCAACATTTATCCAGAATTCCTGGGAATGATGTCAACATGGTTAACATGCGTTAACATGATCTTGAACCCAATTCAGTATTTTACAGACTTTTCACTTTTACTCTTACAGATATAACCTCCATAAACTGTTCAAAAGTTTGTAATAGCATTGTTTTTAATGGTTTTGATTTTTTTTATATATATATATATATGTGAAAATTATGCATTTTAATTCTCAGGATTATTTGATAAATAGAAAGTTTTAAAGAACAGCATTCATTTTAAATAGAAACCCTTAAAATTATAAATGTCTTCACCGTCACATTTGATCAAATCAAAGTGTCCTTGTTTAATAAAATATTAAATAAATTAATTAATCAATTCAATTGATTTACTTTAAACCTTATTTATTCATTCATTTGTTTATTTATTTAATTTTAATATTTATTATCATAATTACCCCAAACATTTGCTTGGTTGTGAAAATGCAGCAAAAACTGTAAGTAAATAAATAACTTTAATAATAAACTTAATATATGCATTTTGTAATGTGAATTAAAACAAGTAAAATAAAGTCCACAAACAAAATTCCCACCTTCACAAATAATCACACCTGATTGGGTTAAACAGCCAAGTGCTATTACTTAGCTAATTTAGCATTAGTTCTGGATTACTGCTTTCTCTTGATATTAAAATCATAAATCAAAACTTCACCTTCAGGGGAGAAAAAAGAAAAGAAAGGTTTTGAAAAGCATATATGAAACAATCTAAGCTCTAACATGTTCATAGCACATAGAGGTTGGCAAGTTGCGTACAAGTACAGGTTTTCTGGCATTTACAGAACTTTAATCTGTTAACCAGAAGAAAAAAAAAGTCCTCTTTTTTTATTATTATTTTTTTTTTGCTACTGAATGTGAACAATAAAGCAACATTTATTTGGAGGACACCAAAATAACCAGAGACAAAACATACACAAAATGAAGGGCGGAAGATTATAAGAAAAATAAAATAAATAAAATCTCAGAAATAGAGAAAAACACTCTTTTGTATGGTTATGAAGGTCTTTCAGTACGCAGCACATCAACTGTTGAGAATTAATTTAGTCACACTCATTTGAGCATGTTTAACTAGACCTTCTGTGAGGTTCTTCAAAATCTTACAATAACAATCCGAGCAGAAAACCATCAGCTTTTGTACTTTCAATAAAAATGTGTAAACGTGTGTCTATTCTATATATGTCTCTATGTATATTCTTCTCACAAAAGCCTGCTTTTTTTTATCAAAAATACAGTAAAAAATAGTAATATTGTAAAATATTATTACTATTTAAAACAACTGTTTTCTATTTGAATATATTTTAAAATGTAATTTATTCATGTGATGCAAAGCTGAATTTTCAGCAGCCATGACATTACATTTCTTACTATTATTAAATACAGTAAGAGAGAGAGAGTAATACTATTCTTCAGCGAGGATGCATTAAATTGAGCACCAAAATAATAATTGATTATAACTAAGCATCAAATCATATTAGAATGATTTCTGAAGGATCATGTGACACTGAAGTCTGGAGTAATGATGCTGAAAATTCAGCTTTGATCACAGGAATAAATTGCATTTTAAAATATATTACAGCAGAAAACAAATTTGGACATAAGAACAATTAGTGATTGAGACTGTCCCATACACTGTAAGCATCTACCCAAGGAAAGGAATGATATAAATGTCCAAGGGTCATAATTAAAAGAGGGAAAGGTCTTTCTGGTCATCTTCTCTGATGATAATACTGCTCCTAATCCTACTCCTAATGCACAATATGGCAAGGCTAAATCAGAAAAGGGTGTGATTGCATCTACTGCATGATGGCGAAAACCAAGAGCACACTTTTCAATCACACTAAAAATGCAGATAAGCTACCCTAAGCCATTAATCTAGGTGAAAAATGACACCAGCCCACATTCAGAGCCAGTAGTGCAAGACACTGCATTCTGGTTGAAGACCGTTGGGATGCGCTCGGCGGAAGGTGTGAAATTATTAAATTATTAGAGGCACGGTTTTTCCAAAAAGAAGGGCAAATCCTCAAAGATCCAATGAGTGAAACATGTCTTTGCTTGTAAAATTGGAGAAAAAAGAACAGCAACCTCTTAAGGACGGCTCCAGACGTCTCGTTTGAAGATACATTTGCATTCTTTAGATTTCTCGTGAAACCCGGAGCATGAGATTTCTGTTTTGAATTCTCTCTTCTATCTAACTCTAAACACTGACACTTGGTTGTCCCATAACAAGGTCAGGAGAAAAAAAATATGTAATTATGTGCTTGTCTGCCAAATAACCAGGCAAGACTGTTCAAACATTAATCTAGGTCTGTCAGAATAAAAAAAAAAAACACTGTTTTTAAAAAGTAATAACATATTTTCCCTGAAAATATGTAAGTTTACACATTATACTGTACATAAATAAATAAATGTATTATTATTATTATTATTATTATTATTATTATTATTTAAATACATAAATATTATGTTATCTAGGAGAGTTGCACCACATGACATTTTACATCCTAAATGAACTTTGTATCATAAATATTATGTTTTTGTTTTGGAGAGTTGAACCACATGACATTTTACAACATGAATGAACTTTGCCTTGTCATACAAAGGTCAAATTGTGTGATATTTTAAGAGAATAGAGGGTGTACCACCCTGACATTTTTATAATAAATAAATAAACTCTTTTAATGAAGCCCCCCCCCACCACGATATCAGGACAGTTGTACCACCCTGCAATTCTATAAATACTTTGTCTTTACACCCCCTGTAAATAAACAAACAAATAAATAAATAAATAAAATGAGGCTTTTCACTTATGATATTGAGACAATTGTAACATCCTGAAATTGTATAAATAATTTTGTCTGTGTATACCTTCCATATATAAACAAACAAACAAATAAATAAATACTTTTAATACAGAAATTAAAAGAAATGAAAAAAACATACCCATTACAAAAGAGCATTTTTATGGCACTGTATTTATAAATTGCATTTTCCTTCTTTTTTTTTTTTAAATAAATTCATATATAGAACCAAAAAAATTAACATCACATCATTGACCTTTTTACAAGTGACCGATTCTTTTTGGAGCAATTTTAAAAGCATTAAATTGTATAGTATGGCATTTAAATGATTTGCTGAGAAACTTCTACAGTACCAATGAGCAAAAAATGGCAAATTTTAAATCTAATTCTTCCAGAGGGTCCTATCACATAAGTATTATAGTCCTCCTCGCTCATGTTAGCTTAAAAGGTAAGTCATTGAATAAAAGGAATTGGTATTTTGCACTTAATGTCAATAATATTCAAGACAATTCTATCAGGGAGGCGTTAGACAGGGAACAATAGTGTGAAAATGAGAGTACTCCAGTGCCAGATTTTCAAAACAGATCTATAATGACTCATACAGCAGTTGGCAGCTAAGCAGGACTTAGTAGACCCGCGACTCAACTAGCACATTACAGCCAAAAGTCCTCAGCGAGGTGAGAAGACACGACCTCTAATCCTCTTTCTGTGGCTGTGTCAGATGATTCGCAAATCTCTCCAAGCTGGAATCCCACTCGTGTTTGATGTTGTCTGCGGCATCTCTGCAGTCATTGGATAATGAGGATGGGCTAGAACAGCCAGCCATGGGCACAGACCATTTAGTCCATTAAATAAAGTGAGCACGAGCCTTGCCAAATCACACCCACCCAATTGAGCATCAGCTGCATTTGGACGATTGGTGGAAAAATGTATGTTGTGATGAAAACGGAGGGTTTGACGTGAAAACGCATTATTCTGATAGAAGAACGTGGCATTGCATCATTTAATTAAGTTGGACCTTGGAACGGCAGTCTTATTAAACAATCATATACTGATCTATCCATAACCCTAATCATAAAATGAGGCAAATGATTGATTGGTCTAGAATGCCATTGACGCCCATGAGCCAAACTGTAAAATGATTACAATGCAGTCAAAGAGCCTGAGTTCAAACTGGTTAATTAGAAACTGGGTTTATAGATACAGGCCACTGGGTAGTCTGTGGAAAATTTCAGAAAAAAATAAAATAAAATACAGAAAGACTATCATATGCCCTATATTATAGGATATAAGTTTACTTTTAATAATAAGTAATTGTGTTAAATTTTTTTAACATGCTGTTTTGAAACAACATTTATTGCAAAGCACTGAATTTGAAATGTTTCATTATAGATTTAAAATGCCAACACCAAGTGGGTTGTAAACGTTATCATTTTTAAAAATATAATATTACGTAATAATCATAACATTTTACCAATTTGATTTGAATTCAGTACAATGAGCTTTTGTACATGAAAATATATAGTAGTGCAACCCAGTCTCACGGCATTTTAATCTATTGATTCGTGTTCATGGACACGCATTTACCTTTACACTCAGCACGACTTTCAGTGTAATGTATTTCAATAGGGATTGTCTCGGTGCAGGGTACCCCTTCGGTGTTTAAATCTTTGCATTTGTAAAACTAGAAATTATTTTAGATTTAGTCTTTTGGAGCACCTAACACCACTCCTTACCCTAAACCTAAACCTAAACCTACCCACTTCTCAACGATAAAACACAAGCAAATGTAATTACAGGCAAAAATTGACCACAAACAGTATAAAAATATTACAATCATCTCTTGTTGCATTCCAAATCGTCAGATGCCATGCAATGTCATAATATGAACAGACTTTGGGTGAAATTTAAGGCTTTATCGCTGAAATAATCTTGCTCTGTGAACGCACGTAGTCACGTCTAATTCCAAAAATTACACATGAGGCAATCGGTCACGAGACACACAACAGCCAATGCCATTTCACGATCAAAGCTGGCCCTTGCTTCCTTGAGCGCCAATCGACCCTTTTTCTGTTAGTAAACATTGTGACGTTTTTCTGTGGGCGGAGCTTAGGTGGATGCAGAAAGATTCCTCTGACCGCTTCACTAACACTAGCTATGAAGTTTGTTAGCTTGTTTTTTTTTAACAATAACTGGATAAATTTCAATTGTACCTGCATATGTAAGGTTACTCACTGTCCGGGACCGCGATTGTTATTTGAAAAGGTTAACTTTAACAGACGTAACCAGATTGGCCGACCCGCACACGCTTTTACTCAAAGGATGGAGGATCTGACAGGATTCCCTCCGGTTGAGTGACTCACATCTAACGTGTAGTTAAGACAAACTCACTGTGTCTATCTCGTCATGAAGATGTATATATTTCAATTTCAATAGGCAACTATTTTTACAGCTACATTATTATTCCAGCCACAATTAATCACAACAATGTATTTACAATTACAAATGATTAAGCATATAAATTGTCAGTTTGTTGTTTTACACACATGAACACAGACATTATTTCATACACTACATAGTGATGAGATGCATAAGAAATCTTTAGACACGCTCATAACAACAAAAGACAATACTTTATTGAACGTTTTCTGATAAGAAGTGTGCGCTGCAAACGCAAGCATTTTTGACGATTGTTTCTGTCCAGTCCACATGGTTCTATCGCGTTTAACCACAGCTGTCGTCGTTTTTTTTGTCTGGCAGTGGCAGCAGGTATGCGATCAAATTTCAAATTGAATCCTCTACTACATAGATTCTGGCACCCAACATCACAAGAAGATGATATTTTAAGCTCCTTATGTAGCCGAATCTGCGCTGGTTTGAATTGGCCGCTTCCAGTTTTCGCATTGTTTTGCCTCCAGCTAGCGCAGGGTCTATTTTGAATGTGCACAGTAAATAGACAGTTTTAAGGCAGATTGCGGATGATGACGGTGATCATTTTTTGTTCTTCGCGCAAATCAATCGTTTTACTTTAGAACACATTTTTTTTTACTTTTACTTTTAAATAAATAACGTTTGTTGTCTTATCTGCCTGTTATATCTTGTGTTTTATGTAGTATACAAATTGGTAGGTTTAGGGGTGGGGTTGGGTTACATACTCAAACGTGTAAATTGTGTAAATAAAAAAAATAAAAAAAAATGTAAATATTATAATGTGGCTGATTAAAAAGAAGTCACAGAAAATGTTGCAGTGGCAGAAAGAAAAACGTGGTGCAGGCACGAAAATTACTGTCTATTAAAATGCATTAGATTGAAAGTCGTGCTGAGTGACATGAAAAAATGGAAATTCCATGAACACAAATCAATAATAAAAATTTTGTGACTATGTCACGAAATGCTGTGAGATTGGGTTGCATAGTGTTCATATTTTAGGAAGGGGGTTATCATATCTGGAGTTTATATGAATCAGTTTTTTATTTTCGTTTCAGTTTCTGTGTGATTAATCTCAGGATTTACAACCAGTGAATAAAACAAAACAAAAACCACATTTACCACTGTTCAGCGATTTTTGCAATTAAATAAAATAGTCTTTTTAAAAGCAATGCATGCATTTGGTAATTCAGTTTGAGTGCTAAATATTTCCCAACACATATTTCGCATCAGGTTCAGGTTGGTCTCGGGAGGAAGTGTTATTATGGATTATGGACTGGTATTTTGTCCGAAAGCAATGGTTTAAAGTTAAAACACCTTAATGATGGATTTGTTTCTTACAAACAAGCATCTTTTCTCTTCACAAGATGTTAATTGATGGACTGGAGTGGTGTGGATTATTAATGGATTATTGTGATGTTTTTATCAGCTGTTTAGACTCTCATTCTGACGGCACCTATTCACTGCAGAGTGAATGGGACCATCACAATAATCTACATTTCTCCAAATCTGATGAAAAAACAAAACTCATCCACATTTTGTATGGCCTGAGGATGAGTAAATTTTGAGTGAATTTTCATTTTTGGATGAACTATACCTTAAATGCCCCATTCACACCAAGAACGATAACTATACTAGCGTTCAAACCAACGAGCGATAACATTCTGTTTATTATAAACACATGCTGCCACTTTAAATGCTCGCTTATTAAAATCGGGTGGATTCTGATTAGCTGTCAATGTTTTTATCATTCATCAGATGGAAAAAAAAAATCTGAAGTCCTCTAGTCTATGCCATTATAGTTGTGGTGTGGACTTCACTATTCTCATAGAACTAGAATGAATAAATCTTTATAGTTATAGTTACAGATATCGTCCTTGGTGATCACACAAGCACTAATAACAGATTTCAAAAGGGTTTGGGACCATACATCTGCATAAAGAGGCCACAGCAACCACATTTTCTGTAAAAGCCCCTCATCTTTTTCTCAAGCAGTGGCGATCTGGTGTTTTAACGCTGCTGGGAAGCTCGGTTTCACACGGGTGTAGCGAGGCTTGTTAAGTTACTGCCCGCTTTGAGCTTAATGAGGTGTACAGAACCCCTACTGCAGGATTACACCTCATCACCAACACCACGGTTCCCATTTAGGACCCTTGGTCTCGGATCGGAAGGCTTTCAAGAACGGAGCTCACAGCTGAGTGAAAGAATCAAAAGTGGTGAGGCTTGTAAGAGTGTTCACCTGGCTTGACACCTAACACTTACCACGGCCAGCCACACAGGCCATTGCTCCGGTAAAGAAAACGGCTTCATCAGAATTCTCCACATCCCTTGGCCCAGAGCGCCTTTTGGCCGAGCTGGGATTGGACAAGGTTCATTACCCCTCTTTGATGTATTTCTTCTTTCAATTGTACAGCCCTGCACCTTTTCCCTAGTCAGGATCAACTCTGAGCACAGATAAAGACCAACCCTTCACACATCTGTTGTGGATGGGAAAAAAAAGGCTTCGGGCCTTGGTTTTCTTTTAAGGCCAACCGTGAATATCATGTGAAGATGAGAGGGTATCATGTGAAGGCGATTCTTTCAATTCATCGGGTGAATTTGTATCCCTAATGGCGGCTAACAAGCTGCTGCTTTGAGAAGGTTAAATGTGCAGCCGGATCTCTGAAAACAATCTGTTTGAAGTGTTCTTGCTAAAATGGACTAAAGCGAGTGTCAAATGACCTCAAACAAGCTGGAGCCGGCAAGTCATCATGTGGGATAATGCGTACTAGTGATGCGCGGATGGCGGTTATATCCACGGGCGCTGCGGATAATTCTCAGCTCGGGTGGGTCGGGTAATAAAAGAAATTGCATTCTGATTATTTGCGGGTGGATAAGATAAATCATTAATGATGGAAATATTAACTACATTTTCTAAAATATGAACGTGTGTTAAATAGGCTACAGAAATTGAATAAACTGTAAATTAACATATATAACAAGTTATTCAACAAAACATTATTTAGTCAAGAGCAGTGAGTCTTTTGTTGTTTGATTAACATTAATGACAGACAGCACAGCTTTATTAGGTTGTTGTCACAAGACCTATTTCACGGATCCAGTACTGATACACATGTTTTCTTTCACAACTGTTTACATTAACTTAAGAAAAAACCGGGATAAGAGGATACTCGCCAGGATGACCATTTTGACGTAATTTTGTGTGTATTTGGCCACTTAAGCACAACAAGCGCGGTTTGGATGTCACTTTGAGCTGGAGCGCGAGTACCGAAAGGTTTAAAAAGACATGCAAATAATACATTTTTGTGACGATGCAACAATGACCAATTAGACAATTGACAATTCTGTCAACTGTACCGAAACGTGAGCTAAAGTCTTGTATCGCAGCATTCAGCTCTAGATGCACCGATGCACCGATGTGAAGATAAGGTCAAAGAGAGAGGACACGGTACAGCTGAATCACTTACGCTGTTTTCAAATGACTTATTTGATCTGATGGTTTGTGTGAATTTATTTACTCATCTAACCTACACGCTATATTGAATAAATGTTTTGCAGGAATTTCCCTCATTTTAAAGTCGAAAGCTGCGGGAATAGGAGTAATGCGATATAATTATGCGCAATACAGCACTGAAATTAATGACCTGATTAAACATAATTCTAATGTAAAGAGAAATTTGAAACATGACTTTGCCAAAACTTTCCAGGCCTGGAAATTGCTGTTTTAAAATTCCATTACTTTTCCAGGTTTTTCATGACGGTATACTATGAACCCTGAATGAGACGATCGGGTGCGGGTCGGGTGCGGTTATCTAAATCAGACAAAAATATCGGTGCGGGCGGTTGGCGGGTGGATAATTTATTTGAAGCTGCTTATTCGGATGACGTTTTAGCTCATCCGCGCATCACTAATGCGTACCGTCGGCGCTCCTCGTCTTCACGCCGAATGTTCGCTAAAAGATTGCACGCATCTGCCTCGTGATCTGGAAGTTTGTCAGACACGCACAAGTTCACAAACAAACACCGATGAACTGCACTCGACAATCAAGAGGGCTCATTCGGTTTTCATTTTCGACCTCATTTAGTTCTTGTAGGAGATCTTTTTAGATAAAACTTTAAGTGATACGATCTCAAAGTTTTGTTCAGGTTTCTGCTTTATATCAGATGTTTCTCTTAAACATATTTAGGACAAGATGCTGCAAAACCTGGAGGCTGCAATAAACAAATAAATAAATGATTGATTGATTGATTGATTGATTATTCAAAATGTTTTTAGGGCTGCTAAGTTCATTTAAGATCTAATCAAGAATAAATTAAACGCATTTCATTAAACACAACATTTCAAAAGCTTTTTTGGTAAAGTTACTGTTAATATTAATATGTATTTAATTTTAATATTAATATTACTTCAATTTGCTTTCCAAAGACTTTTTAATTTGTATTATTATTATTTTTTTTGTAAATGTAACATGATTTAATTAACAATGTTTAATTAATAATATATTTCATTAAATAAATTCTTCTGCAGAACTGCAAAATAAAGGCAATTACTTGTTAATAATAATATGACTACAAAATGATAGATAGACAGACAGACAGACAGATGATAGATAGATAGATAGATAGATAGATAGATAGATAGATAGATAGATAGATAGATAGATAGATAGATAGATAGATAGATAGATAGATAGATAGATAGATAGATAGATTTATAGACCTTGCCATCAAAAAGTTTGAAATCCCCGTTTTAGAAGACAAGGTATTTTCTGAAACTCTAAAAGAGATGTGAGATTATTAGTTTTTTTTTTTTTGCTTTATATTTAATCTCACTGCTGTCTTGGAAAATAATCGATGTATTAACTACATCTCATTTTTTATTTTTCTATCCTACAGGAACAAAGAACTGTTTTGCAGTCCCACTGTAAGTCAAGATAGGCAAGGCGGATGGTAATTTGACTGCATCATCTAGCTTTGAGCCAAGAGGTGAGGACGTAGGAGGGCCGTATTTGTGGCGGCTCATCTAACAAGGTCACGATGTTTGGGTTAAGGACAGACAAAATTAATATGTGACTGCGCTAGGAAGGTCACATTTAATTTCACAGGTCCTGCCTTCCCCTTTCTCCATCTATGAGAGAGGGGCCAAACCATGGCCTGATGAGGGCACAGCCATCACGGTTGCCTTGGCAACATTTAATTGCTTTGCCTCTGTCAAAATGGCACTGTTTTTGTTCTTTTTTGTTCCTCATCTCTCTCGTTCTCTGGCTCTGATACACTCAATCCCATTTCTGCCAATAACCGCTAATCCTCCTGCCAGAACCACAATCATGCGGTTTCATCTCCAACATGGGCTGCACTTTTCTCTCGCTGAAGGGACGGTGCAGCATCCACGCTGATCCAATGTTTTGCTGCAAATGGTTCTTTTGCTATACAACATATTCAAGAAGCTACAGGAACATGAATTATACTTTAAGCAGCTTAAATTAACAAGTTATTTTATTTTATCTTATTTGTTTGTTTCTTATTTTGTTTTGTTTCTTTATTTAATTTTTGGTTTTGTTTTGTTGCATTGCATTTTGTTTTATAATTTTATTTAACTTTTCTACAACCTGGTCTCATAAAATATGTACCTCTGTGCACTTTCTGTGTGACACCGTTTTACGTAGTTTACTGCACGTTTCGCCGCAGTTTCAAAGAGAAATGTCCACTGAGTGGCGCTAAAACACAGGTTAAATACGTGAACCCTGGAACGTTTTTATTATGTTGATATAGGTACGTATTGCTGTGTTTTTATTGCTTTGTTTCAGCTACGTACTGCGGCTGTTCAGAATTCAAATATCCGGGGTCTATCCCTAAAAGTTAATGCTCTATCGTGTTGGGTTGGTTGTTTATTTCACTTTTTTATATTTTAGTTTTTATTTAGTTTTGTTTGGTTTGATTTACTGCGTTTTATTTAATTTTGTTTCATATTTGTATTTCATTTTTTGTTGTTTGTTTTGTTGTTTATTTATTTAGTTTTTGTTTCCTCAAGATGATTAACATTTTTGGGCATGGCAGGTCTTGTAACTATGCAAATTAATTTGTAAAACAACAAAATGTACAGTAACGTTAACATGATTAGCACTAAACAAAAAATCACTATTATATCTACAATATCTAACAGTATTTTCTAGCGATTGCATTCGGGACTGAATGTATTTTAACTATTGAATTATTATTGTTTCTGTCATTTTAAAATTATTTATTTTAATCAATTAAAATTACATTTACTGTTCATTCAACAGTGCAAATGTCCATTCAACAGTGCAAATGTTTAATGCATTTACATGCACAACTGAATAGATAGATAGATAGCTAGATAGATAGATAGATAGATAGATAGATAGATAGATAGATAGATAGATAGATAGATAGATAGATAGATAGATATATTTTTTTTTTTATATTAATTGTATTGTTCAGATTTTTTCCATAGTGTACATAATTTTACAGTGGCTCCAAAAAGTTAACACGTAAGATACGCTCACACTTCTCAAGCAAAACATTACACAAAAACAAAGTTTAGAAATTCTTCAGTTTTAAAACTACTGATATACTGCTCAAAGGGAAAGACAAACAGTATTTGGACACATTCTGTTTGTCAACGGTTAGTGAAACATGTTCATACTTAATGTGATAAACTACACCTGTGGATACTCTGCTACAACTATACACAGACAAATGCAATGATCCAGATTCCCTCCACTGACTAACACCTTTGTTTTTGGGCTAGGAAAGTCATGTGATATTTTTCCTCATTACACTGCTTTGACTACATCCCACTGTGGATGCTAAAAGAGATTAACATCCATTAAATACTCCACGGTGGACTGACCGCGGAGACCTTCTCACAACAACACAGACTAAGTGCAATTAAAGCTCTTCGACAGTCTTTGTCTAAAATTTGACAAGGTGGCAGAGGGGGACATGACTGCGAGCCTATTGTTTTCCTGGCTTTGACGGAGGATACGGCTTAGCACAAGTGGAGCTTAAAATTCCATTTGTCTAGGAACTGAATCAGACAGCGGGTCTTAATGCAGTTGTGCTCCTTCAGAGCCAAGAGGATGCAGGCAGACTCAGAAGGAATGTGTGAGAACAGGTCTTCAGGAAGGAGTTGATCTGCATTGGTCTCAGTGAATTAAGAAAGGCCCAGAATTAACAAAGGCCCAGACGGTGTCTCTCCAGCCTGCCTCAAAGCCTGTGCTGTTCAGCTATCATCCATTTTCACATTGATCTTCAATAGATCACTGGAGCTGTGTGAAGTCCCCTCCTGCTTCAAACGCTCCACCATCATCCCTGTACCCAAGAAACCAAAAATCACAGGACTTAATGACTACAGACCTGTTGCTTTAACGTCTGTGGTGATGAAGTCATTTGAGAGGCTCGTGTTGGCTCACCTGAAGGGCATTACTGGACCCTTGCTGGACCCCCTGCAGTTTGCTTACCGAGCAAACAGGTCTGTGGATGATGCAGTCAACATGGGATTGCACTTCATCCTCCAACATCTAGACAAACCAGGGACCTATGCAAGGATCCTGTTTGTGGACTTCAGCTCCGCTTTCAACACCATCATCCCGGACACCCTTCAGAATAAACTGACACAGCTCTCCGTCCCCACCTCCATCTGTCAGTGGATCACCAGCTTCCTGACAGACAGGCAGCAGCTTGTGAGGCTGGGAAAATTCTCATCCAACACCTGCACCATCAGCACTGGAGCTCCTCAGGGTTGTGTTCTCTCCCCACTGCTCTTCTCCCTCTACACCAACGACTGCACCTCTAAAGACCCCTCTGTCAAACTCCTGAAGTTTGCAGACGATACCACACTCATCGGCCTCATCCAGGATGGTGACGAGTCTGCTTACAGACAGGAGGTTAAGGAGCTGGCTGTCTGGTGCAGTCTAAACAACCTGGAGCTCAACACGCTTAAAACTGTGGAGATAATCGTGGACTTCAGGAGAAACCCCCCAGCTCTCCCCCACTCACTATCATGAACAACTCTGTGAATGCAGTGGAGTCATTCAGGTTCCTGGGAACCACCATCTCTCAGGACCTGAAGTGGGACACTCACATCGACTCCATTGTGAAAAAGGCCCAGCAGAGAATGTACTTTCTTCGTCAACTGAAAAAGTTCAACCTGCCACAGGCGCACATGACACAGTTTTACTCTGCTGTTATTGAGTCGGTTCTGTGCTCTTCTATAACTGTATGGTTTGGGTCAGCCAGCAAATCAGATATAAGATGACTGCAGCGGACTGTTAGGACAGCAGAAAGGATCATTGGTGTGCACCTGCCTAGCCTTCAGGATTTGTACTACTCCAAAGTGAAGAAACGGGCAGGTAACATCATCACAGACCCATCTCACCCTGGACACGACCTGTTTGCGCTTCTCCCTTCAGGCAGACGCTACAGATCTCTGTGCACTAGAACATCTAGGCATAAAAACAGTTTTTTCCCCTATGCCATCTCCAGCCTAAACCACTAACACAGGATTTATTACCTGTGTTCTGTAATTCTCTAACCCTAATTCTTGCCTGTAATTCCATCCCCCATCTCTAATTATTTACTCTCTCTAGAACTATGTAAATATGTATGCATAATTTTCTATACAGCTGTATATATATATATATATATATATATATATATATATATATATATAGTAAATAAGGCACAAATCTGTACATAAATCTTCTGTTCCAGATTCAGACACATTATTATTATTATTATTATTATTAAGGCTTATTTAAATGTTCTGTTCTCATGTCAGATATGTATGTTTATATGTATGTATGTATGTATGTATGTATGTATGTATGTACCAAGAGCTTCTTAAAAACCACAACAAATTCCTCGTGTGTTTGCACACACTTGGCGAATAAAGCTGATTCTGATTCTGATTCTGAAAACAAGGACAAACAGGGACATGAGATATGATGACTGGCTCGTTTTTAGATGTGGCAAGAAGCCACACATTTGTATGTGTTTACTGCTTTGTTTTACTGCCCAAATCACTAAAGTATTGTGCAAATTAGGTAATAGACAAAAATAGTGCTAAATACAATTTACACTTAATTTCTTCTTGTAGGCTGGTTCCGAGTGCTCGGTTTTGTTGAATCCGGCAGATTACAGCAATTTGGCATACTTTACACGACTGTACAATGTCACTCCACCATTGTTATCCAAACACCAGAACTGGCTCTTTAAAATGATGAAATTGTCTAGATACATGCCTTCATCATTTGATGAATTACCGCTGCTATGATCATTAGAACATAAACACAAACATCTCATTTTATTAAAAGTCTGCTTTTAATTGCCTCCTAAATTACCGCCAGCTTTCTGCGGGTGGTAATACCGAAATGCTAATTGCGCCAATCAAACAACACTGACTTATTTTAATTTGGTGCATTCTGTAATAAGCCTCATTTGCATATAAAGGACAACAATGATGATGCAATAATTGACATATGCCTGGTACAGCAATAAACTGGTGCATTAAGTCTGGTCAAGTTGAATGAGTTGTTGGATAGTGAATAATACTACTTTAGTATTGTATAATGTGTGAAGAGTAGCATATTTGCTACAATAAACATATCAATCAAAGTTTGCATATCAACTTTAGAATGATAGCTATAATTAGGTTTTTATTAAAATTCGTTGCTGAAATATAAACATTTAAACATGGCTGTCATAACTTGACAGATTTATTTAACATGCATTAAATAATATTTATAAATATATGGAGCACATGGGCTATATTTTACAAAACACTCTTCTCAAGAGTTCGCTTTTTGTCTTTCCTGAGGTAAATGTATACAGTATGTCTTTTTGCGGTTGAAACATGATTACACAAGATATGAACATTTCATTACGTTGTACTGTATCTTTCAACATTCCGTCAGATGTTCATTTAAGTGTTTATCTTCGCTTTAATGAATACTAATGCGAAAGTGATGATAGTTTCACGTGTGCTACATGCTGCCGCTTGAAGTTAGGTAATCTGTCACGCCACATTAAAGAGCATTTTATTGATCGAATTTCACGATGAAATGACAGATTTTGAAAGCAATTTTTATTTAACAAAGATTTTATTTGTTATAAAAAAGTTACAAAGCAGTAAACCTATAGCCAATATTGGATGCATGGTGGGCTGCAAATAAGTTTTATTCGCTCATCAGATGAAAACAGCATAGACCTGGACAGGGATATTTTTTTTAAGATAAACCACTGGCAAGAATGCAGAGGTCATTGTGGATGGTGACATTTTCCAGCACAATTTGTAAGTCCAAAGTTTCTAACATTTACACAGTGGTCCCAAAATGTATCTGGACACTTAAGCCAAACTTAAAGAGTGACATATCATGAGGAATTACACTTTAATCACACTATGAAAACATACTTCCAAAAAAAAAAAGACATTTCATCACTTATTGACATTTAAACATTTTCAAGTGTTCTAATACATTTGGCACTAATATGTCATATATGGGGAATGTAACATTTCTTGGACTGTAGCAGAGAGACAGCTATTGCGCAAATGTATGGTATGTGCAGACATCTGCCATGAAGACAGACTGAAAGAGGGCAGGAATTTGAGCAGGCCGGTGCTTCGCCCACCTGAGCAATTTGGTGCAGTGATGGGCGTTCAGAAAAAAAAAGGATGGTCCATCTCCTGAGGGAGCGGGTGGGCTTGAGGGGCATGCTGGAAATCTGAGTAAACAGCGGCTGTCTTTTGCCTCCTGCACCAAGTACAAGGCTGGCTTGGAGATTTATAGTTGTCAAGGTTTGTGTAAGAGGCCTTGGAATATGTTCCAATTTCAGCTTCCCAATCAAACCCAGCTAATGTAATTGCCCCATCTCAGGACCGCCCGCACCCACCTACCAATCCCCGACCCCCTCCACCCAAAATAAAATCAGTGGCCGCAGCCAGCCCAGCGGACCGCAGGTGCACGCTCGGCTATAACACTCATTTTCAGCAAGCATGCCGGCGAGTGGGTGAAGAATGGAATCATGGGAAACAGCGGTGGCTCTCATAAACATTTTACAAGGATGATTACGTACTGGTTAGACTGGAGAAATCTCCAGCCACGGTGAAATCAATCACAGACGGACCCCCTCTATCGTAACCGAAAACAATGCTCTACACCGAACGTGTGTATTTTGGTGTGTTTATTGCAGGCATTGTTGTGTAATATTTGTGTCAGTGCATTTGTGGTGGAAGCAAACAGATGCTTTATGCATTTTAGGTTACTGTACTGAATTAGGGTTGGTTTCCAAATATAGTATTGTTTTTTTGTTTTTTTTCTGATGAATATATTTGGAAACAGATACACAAAGTGCTTTTCTTCAGATGTTTTGTAACTGTCTTTGGCTTAGGTTATAAAATAAACCCTGCTAAAAAGTAGCTTAAACCAGCCTATCATGAACAAGCTGGTTAAATTGGTCTCTTTGAAGGTTTTAGAATGGTTTTGGACAAATTTAAGGCAGAGAGCTTAACGCCAGTTTGGCACAAGTAGAAAACAGCTAGATCACCTTAGACCAGTAAATATCTGGTCTAAGTAAAATATCTGTAAAAATGTGAGTAAACTTCCAGTGAAAATATGAAATGGTTTGGTTTATCATACACATTAAATATGTATTCATATACACTTAAAATGATTAGCATCATGTTTCAAGCATTAGCATTTGAGCTACGTTTCATGCAGCGTTTACTTCTCCAAACAACACTCAACACGCATTATGTTCGCAGTTATTCAACTGTCAAAGGTGATGTCGTCTAGCTACTAAATTATAGAGATTTACTGCTATGCTAGCATTATCAACAGGTAAAATCATTTACCATGTTATACCCACCTGTCTCTGCAAAGGTTTCTGCAAACTTTCTGAGTTGAGTGTTTTTTTTGTTTTTTTCTTAAGAAGAATATCCCACAACCCGACTCTGAATAAAAAGCCACATGAGTCCACTTGTTTCTTTCATGACATTCAGGCAACCAATCTTGTCAATCTAGCATGCCAATCTTGATCAAAATTATTTTCAACAAAGTTTTTGGTACTCCGCATTTTTTATGTATGTCGTGATGGACAAAAAATACAGAGGCCTTAAACCTCATACTGCCACTTATTGTTGTGGAAGAAGCATTATGCAAAATAAAATGTTTTGGCTACCAGTGCCATTGTAGAATAACACATTTTCTGGTGTATTTTTCAAACATTAGATGAGAAATTCTACACCAAAATATATATTTGCTTTTGCTGCTGGATAAAGCAGTAACCCTGAGCGTCATACTAACATTTACTGGTGTGGATGTACAATCACACATTTTCAGTTACCATTTTCATTGTAGAAATGCCTATAAATGTAAATCACAGTTTTTGGTTTATATTTTGATGGACAAAAATACAAAGGACTTGAATGTTATACTGACACCTACTGGTGTAAAAGAAACATGATGAAAAATCTATGTTTTTCACGCAAATGTTTCTGGCTACCAGAATACTCTTTTAAAATACTCTTTTGCAAATATATTCGTCACCCATGACTAATACAGGTGCATCTCAATAAATATTTTTTTTTTTCTTGTAACTTATTTCAAAAAGTGAAACTTTCATATATTTTAGATTCATTACATGTAAAGTAAAACATTTCAAAAGTTCTTTTTTGTTTTATTAGAGCTTACAGCTCATGAAAGTCAAAAATCAGTATCTCAAAATATTAGAATATTTACATTTGAGTTTCAATAAATGACCATCCATACAGTATAAATTCTGGGTATCTCTTGTTCATTGAAACCACAATAATGGAGAAGACGGGAGGATCACGTGACCCCTCGACGGCGATGCAGGCTTAGTCTTTCGCTCCGCTCACTTTGCCACATATTTTACGATCCTGTCAGTAAAATTTAAACCACTCTGCATTGGACCCATCATGAGTGCTAAGGCAGGCAAAGGGGATAGGAAAAGAGAGATTGTGCAATCGCCAATGAAGAAAAAATTCAGAGATTCAGCCATCTCCAGTGAAGACCTCGACGATGCTATTGCTAACCGCATTGAACTAGCATTTAGAGAACACCAAAGCACTTTGAATTCGGTTGTGAATTCGGCGGTGAGAGATGCTGTGGACTCGGTGCTGATTCCAGCATTGCGCGAACTGCGTGGGGACATACAAGTGACCAACAAGTCTGTTAAAGAGCTAGGAGAGGAGTTTGAGGCCATAGTTACCACAGCGAAGCAGACACGTGACCGCAGTCATGGACTTAGGGGATCGGCTGGAGCGGCTCACCGAGAAGATGACGGATATGGAGGACAGGTGTAGGAGGAACAATGTTAGACTGGTGGGGCTCCCAGAGGGGATGGAGGGTAACGACGCAGCTGGTTTCCTCAGAGCTAGTCTTTCCAAGTGGATTCCTTCCTTGAGGGGCCGTGACATTGAGATTGATCGGGCGCATCGCGTGTATGACGGAGGGAGGGGCTCCGATCGGCCACGCACTCTCATCTTCCGTGTGCTGAGATGGCATGACAGATCAGATATCCTAAAAGGTGCTCGGCAGGCTTACCCGGTGAAATGTTCACAGAGCAATGTCACACTGCTATTTTTTCCTGACTTTAGTCTGGCTACAGCGATCAGGAGAAAGGCATTTGGTCCGGTTTTGAAGAAGATGACAGCGCTTGGTCTCCAGCCCTTCCTCATCTAGCCGGCGGTGGTTAAGCTACGGCACAAATGGGAACAGAGAAGCTGCGATTCCCCTCAGAAGGCGGAGGATTTTATCAGCTCCATGTCTCAGCAGAGGTCGTGTGCCGCGGCTCTGCGGGGGGACGACGGGGGAGCAGCAGCCCCTGTTTCTCCGGTTCGACGGGAGGGGCGTGACGACCGGGATGGACTTGGTCCTAGCTGCCCAGAAGGGGATGATGGCAGGATGAACATGGACGCTTGCTAAACCTATTTTTTGCATTTTCTTTTCTCCTACTGGGATATTATCCTTATTTGTCCGGTACAGCGATCTCTTTGCTGGTAGGACTGACATTCCCCTTTTTTCTTTTTTGGAGGGGACTAATTTTAATTAAAGTAGGTTTAATTAATAAAAAAAAAATTATTTGGCTGTGTGAGCCTTTCGGGAGACATGTCTTGCATTGGAGTGGATCGGTCACGACCTATTACTGTTTTTTGTTGCTCAGTCAGACCTATGTTCTTGGTAATGTGCGGTCTGAGTTGTTCTTTGTTTATGGTTGTGGGTTGTTCATATTTTTATGTTGTTGTTTTTTTTTTACAGCAGACATTTATACTTTTATGTATTTTACCTTATTTCTAAAGGGATTTTTCATCTAGGAGGTTTGGTATCTAAACTGCACATCAGCGTTTACGTGTTATTTATAGAATGGAAGTGCTTCTGCTTTTTTTTCATTTATTGAGTACAATCTTGGGATTATGAATATTCAATGCATACTCTAAATATTTTATCACTGAATGTGAATGGTTTAAATTCTGCTGTTAAACGAACCCGTGTGTTAGAATATTTACACCGTAAATCTATTTCCTGTGCCTTAATACAAGAGACACATTTAAAACAATCTGACGTGGCACGTTTCCAGAATAAGTATTATAAATTAGCAGCTTTTTCTAGCGCTCAAAATAAAACTAAGGGGGTGCTTATCCTTGTTAACAGGAAGTTAAATTTAACAATTGAACACCTTGGTAGTGATGAGAAGGGTAGATTTGTTTTTATCCGATGCAAAATATATAATAATAGGTTAGCATTGGTCTCTATTTATGGTCCGAATGAGACAGACAGTACATTATTTACACAGATTTCTAAAACTCTACTTGAGGAGATTGATTGCCCTCTAGTGGTGGGTGGTGATTTTAATGCTGTCATAAATCCTGCTTTAGATAAATCTCAATCTGATGCAACAGCCAATCCATCCTCTAAATTACTGAATAAATTTATCACTGAGCTCAACTTAATCGATCTATGGAGAAGTCAGAATACTAAAGCTAATGACTTTTTTTCTAATAGACACAAGACTTTCTCTAGGATAGACTACATATTTCTCAGCCCATCTTTAATTTTGTCTAATTCCTCCATCTCTATATTACCAATTTTATTATCTGATCATTCTGCTGTGTTGTGCAGTGTTCCTCTTTCCGATCTTAAAGCCAAGTCCCCTAGATGGCGCTTTAACATATCATTATTAAGTAATCAGACTTTCATTACTTCTCTAAAAGAATATATTAAGGAATTTCTTGAAATTAATATGCCCTCTGATGTGGATCCTCAAATACTGTGGGAAACGACTAAGTGAGCTATACGAGGTTTCTGTATATCTTTCTCTTCTACTCTTGCCAAAGCGAAAACTCACCAGTTTACACAATTAGAAAATAAAATCCAAGCATTACAAAATCTACAAAAACATAATTTTACTGAGCAACAGGCTACACAGCTGTCCACAGATTTTGATGAACCAATTTGTAAGCAGTATCTAGATAAATTGGAACTGCCTCGGATCTCACAGATAGATAAAGAATCTTTGGAGGCCCCATTAAGTTTGGAGGAACTCCACGTCTCTTTAAAAAGCCTTCAAAAGGGCAAATCGCCAGGTCTAGATGGTCTCCCCCTGAATTATAATTAGAAATGTGGGATTTGGTAGGGATACTTATGCTTAACTCATTTAATTATGCAATTGAACATGGGGTATTTCACAGAGATCAAAAAACATCACTGATTTCATTACTTCTTAAAAAAGGGAAAGATCCATTACATTGTTCCAGCTACAGACCGATTTCGCTTATCCCATGTGATCTAAAAATCTATGCTAAAGTTTTTGCTTCTCGTATGGAGAAGGTAATTCACAGTCTGATCAAGGAGGACCAAACTGGTTTCATCAAGGGGCGCAATGCATCTGACAATATGCGACGACTCCTTCATATTCTTGACTTTGCGGACTCCCACCCAACCCCTTGTGCGGTCTTTTCACTTGATGCAGAAAAAGCCTTTGACAGGCTAGAGTGGAATTATATGTGGGCAGTTCTGCAATGTTTCGGCTTTGGTGAACACTTCGTTTCTATGATTAAGACATTATACCACTCACCTGCAGCATCAGTCATAACTGGTAATATTATTTCCCCCTCATTCCCTTTACAGCGGGGAATGAGGCAGGGGTGTCCACTTTCCCCCTTATTGTTTTGTCTATCTCTTGAACTCTTAGTGCAAGCCATCGGGAAATCTGAAGTATCGATTAAGATTCATGATCATAATCATAGTATTTCATTATACGCTGATGATATTATTCTATATTTAGACCACTTTGATGTTTCAGTCTCTAGTATAATTAAGGAATTTGATCATTTTTGTAGCCTATCAGGATATAAAATAAATTGGAGCAAATCTGCTTTAATGCCAATTAACAATGTTAAAGTTAATTGTTCTATTCCCTCATTTATCCCTTTTAAGGAATCTTTCATCTATTTGGGCATTACCATATATAAAAACATTCATAAGATTGCCAGAGACAATTTTAATAACATTTTAGTTAAGGTCAAAAATGACATTCAAAGATGGAAGAATCTTAAAGTCTCTCTCCAAGGAAGAATCTCCACTGTTTAGATGAATTTGTTGCCTCGATTTAATTTTTTTTCTCTATGCTACCACTTTCTCCCCCTCCAGCTTACTTTAAGGAGATCAACTCCATAATTTCTAAGTTTATCTGGAATGATAAATGCCCCATAATTAAACTTACCACATTACAACATCCTAATAGCGCAGGAGGACTGGCTGTACCAAATTTTGAATTATATTATTGGTCGTTCCAGCTTAAAGCTCTTCATAATTGGGTTGATCCTCAATCTACAGTTTCATGGAGAGTAATTGAAGCTGACAAGGTTAAACCAAATAGACTTCAAGATATTCTATTTACTGGCACAGGAAAAAAAGGGGGTAATAATAAATTTGGTCCGGTTGTGGCAACTCTATTAAAATCTGGAAAACGGTTGAACGTCGGATAGGAGGACCCTTCAAATTTTGTAACAGTACACCTTTATGGCACAATTTTAATTTTGTATGCGGAAATCATCCATTTGTCCAACCCTCTTGGTCCTCTTTGGGTGTAAACATGTGCGGTGATATATATGATGACCAGGGCCTCTGTTCATTTCAGACATTGAGGGCCAAATTTTGTCTACCAGCTTCTGGTCTACCAGCTTCTGGAGTGGACTGAAGCTGGAGTCAGTGCATCAAGAGTCACCAGGCTCAGACATCTTCAGGAAAAGGGCTACCAAGCCACTTCTGAACCTGAGACACTGCTGTGGAGAAAAATAACTGGACTGTTGCTCAGTGGTCCAAAGTCCTCTTTTCAGATGAAAGTAAATTTTGCATTTCATTTGGAAATCAAGGTCCCAGAGTGTGGAGGAAGAGTGGAGAGGCACAAAGTCCATGTTGCTTGAAGTCCAATGTGAAGTTTCCACAGTCAGTGATGATTTGGGCTGCCATGTCATCTGCTGGTGTTGGTCCACTGTGTTTTCTGAAGTCCACAGTCAACGCAGCCATCTACCAGGAAATTTTAGAGCACTTCATGCTTCCTTATGCTGACAAGCTTTATGGAGATGCTGATTTCATTTCCAGCAGGACTTGGCAACTGCCCACACTGCCAAAGGTACCAAATGCTGGTTCAATGGCCATGGCGTTACGGTGCTTGATTGGCCAGCAAAGTCGCCTGACCTGAACCCCATAGAGAATCTATGGGGTATTGTCAAGAGGAAGATGAGAGACACCAGACCCAACAATGCATATGACCTGAAGGCCACTGTCAAAGAAACCTGGGCTTCCATACCACCTAAAGCAGTGCCACAAACTGATCACCTCCATGCCACACCAAATTGAGGCAGTAATTAAAGCAAAAGGAACCCCTACCAAGTATTGAGTACATATACAGTAAGTGAACATACTTTCCAGAAGGCCAACAATTCACTAAAAATGTTTTATTTTTTTTTATTGGTCTTATGAAGTATTCTAATTTGTTGAGATAGTGAATTGGTGGATTTTTGTTAAATGTGAGCCTAAATCATCACAATTAAAATAACCAAAGACTTAAACTACTTCATTCTGTGTGCACTGAATTTATTTAATACACGAGTTTCACAATTTGAGTTGAATTACTGAAATAAATTAACTTTTCCACGACATTCTAATTTATTGAGATGCACCTGTATATTCAGCAACCGCAAGTAATTTTCTGATTTTTTTTATCATTGGTGATAAAACATGCCATACTGAAACCTACTGGTGTGGATGTAAGTTTTCAGTTACAAATACCATTGCAGAAATACACTAATTAAACATTATCAAAAGTATTTGTTTAATATAATTCTTATATTAAGATTTTTTAAAATTAAATTAGAATTTTCACATTTTTGAAATTAAGTTGTAAATTGCAAATAAGTTTTATTTTTACTACAGTTCGTTTTTTTAAAAAAGACCTGACCTGACTTGACACATTATCTTGAGCTCTCCAGAGAAAAAACCCGCACAGTGTGGCAGTAAGTATGCGAAGAGAAAGGAAGATAGAGAGAGGAAGATAGGGAGACGGTGTCCTTTGGGAGAAGGCAGAGATTGTGAGCACAGTGAAGACAGACAGACAGTAGGTGACAAAAAATGTATGATGCAGCAGAGCTCCAGACACAAAGGTCCCTGACAGGTGAGACCATATTATAGAAGAGCTGTGCATGATGATGTCGGCAGGTGTGTGGAAGCTGGATTTTTTTTTAAAGATGGCGGTAAATTATTTATAAACAAGCATAAGTATATGAGAAGAGGCCTCATGGTTGATTTATTTCACCTCTGAAATTGTCTTTTCATCTAAAATCACTCAGACCCAGAAAATAATGTTCCGAAAATAACTCTAGGCATTATTTTAAGTTATATGTAGATGTTTACTTCTAGAAATAACCCCCCCCCCAAAAAAAAAAAAATAGATAAACTTTTATGTATAAAGCGATTTACATTCTGTTTTATAAGCTGCGTCAAACTCTGCGTCTGCCCTAGTTCTTGCAAACAAATGTAAATGCCTGCATAATGATTGACTGGAGTTTGTTGCCATGACATTTATGTTTTATGTATGTTTCTTGTACATTGTGAATTCTTGCTTTCACCTGCCAATTGCATTTCTCACCATTCTTTTTCTGAGTATATTGGGTCTGCCTAGTTTTGTCCATTTGCCAGGATTTTGTTTTAGAAAATTGGATTTCAATTTGAATTTGTCTACCTTGACTGATGTTATCTTCTCTCAATAAAGTTGCAAATGGATTTTGAACTACAACCTGAATCAGCTACATTACGCCCGAGAAAAATTTTGCAAGCTAACTGATGCCACCATGTACGAGTTTCCACCGTACTATAAAATCAATCACAATGAATGTTGAGTTAAAATGTCTCAGAGATTGCAAGTTTTTGCTGTGAGTTTTAACATACCCTTTGTTTTCAGTCCCTCTCTTCTCATTTTTCTGCTTGCTAAGGCTGAAGGAGTTACCATTTTTGTCCCCTTGTTCCAGCACCTGGTTGTATAAAACACACCATCTGTGTTTTATTCAGCTGTCTCTGATTATTTGGAGGGAATGGAGTTTGCACTTCTGTAGCAAATACAGTAATTACACAAAGCTCCATTAAATACTAGGAATGTGAGAAAGACCCAACAGATGTTACAGTGAATCTGCAGAAAACTAGTGAAGAAATAATGCAGGATGGTTGGCAGTGGGTGCAAAAGGAAGAGAAAGGACACACTAGGGGTGAGAAGTGTAACCAAAATCCTATATGAAAGCATAATACAATGATACAATTAAAAAAATAGACTATCGGTATAACATAAATGTTCTTATTGAAATTTCTGACTGTTGATTGCAGAACTTTGCTATCTTGCTAAATCTATGCACGGTTTGAGATTATTGTTGAGATCTGACACTCAACAGGAGACATGTTTCACACCAGGGGGAAAAAAATTGCTGAAGCTGAAATCATATTTTCTGACTAGCTTATATTTCCTCTCAGATATCTTTAATAAGACTGGTTTCTCTTGTCTCACCTCCTGTTTTGAACTATACTACCCTACGAGTGGGTCAAACAGTGGTTTTAACCCAACTGCAAGGGCCGAATCCCAACCTCTGTTATTGTTGCATGGTCTGAAAGGCTGCCAAAGAAAAGCAGCATGCCATAAACAAATCAGTATTCACCTTAGCACAAGCTGCAGTTTGAAGATCTATTGTCAGAATGACTTTTCTTGAACCTTCTCTCTTAAGTGCAGTCATGCAACAAGATTACCACCCAGGCCCTCATTTGAAATGCCTCTCCCATACCTGTCAGACCAGTGCCAGATGCACGGCTAAGCCTTCAGATTCCAAACACCATCACTGGATTTAATCCAGGGCTGAATCTTGCTGTTTGTAACTCTGTGGTATTAAGCTCCGTTTTCTGTCCACGCCGCAAAAAAATAACCCTTGAGAACAATGTGGGCCCAGCCATCAGAATCCAAAAGGAGTGCGGCAGTCATTGCAGCGAAAAGGGTGCATGAAGGAAGATGGGCCGATGTGAAACAGTGTCGCTTTGGCCACTATTTTTGATCTTCTCAGCCACATGTACATAGGCATAATCATAAATATCTCCTTCCAATTATGGCACCAGAGCTACGGGGTAAGAGTTTTATCTCCAAGCTTTGACGAGGCTTGATATTTATATTGTGAGTGTTATACATAACTGAGCAGTGTGAACTGCTTGTTGATTGAAGGGTTGAAATCTTCACACTGAAAAAGTGTGATTCTCAAGCATGTGGAGATTCTCATGTCAGAGCAGGGAATCAATTCTGGCATGTAAAATGCACATTTTCTGCAAGAGAAAAGATGACAGACATGTATGTGAGACTGGAACATGTACTGCTTCAATTCTCTACTGCAACACATTAAGGAGTTCAATTTGATGTGTTTGATTTCCCAGCTGTAGAGTCCAGATAAAAAAAAAAACAAGTTCAAGGTGGTAGCTGTGGTTTGAAATATTCTAGTTGTTTTCTAACTGGTTTAGGTCATTGTGGGTACCATCTTGCATATTTCAGCTAAAAGTTCATTTAGAAGCACATCAGCATTTCGATTAGCCCAAAGCTAACACATGAAAACCTCATCAGATCATAGTCAAGCTGATCTACTGACGTAACCACCTTGAAACCATCTTAAGGTGGTAGCTGTAGTTTAAAACATGACCACTGGAAGCTGCTTCATATAAGTAATCATTAGCTGGTCCAAGATGGTTTAAGTTGTCAACCAGCTGGATTACCCCCTCTACCAAGGGCCCTATTGAGAAAAAAAAAACAGCAACAAAAACAACATCAAAGGGGTCAAGCTGGTCTATGTTAGAGTTTTCGTGTGTGTCTTGTGTTCCCGCCTCTTGTTTCCGTATATGGTTCGTTTCATGTAATCATTAATTCAGTTTCAGGTGTGTGTGATTTGTGAATGTGTATGTAAGTCCTGTCTTTTGAATTCCATTTCGTCTGGTCTACTTGTTATCCCCGGTGTGTCTACCTTGCCCTGTCTACCCTTGATGTCTTCATTAAAGACTATAATTTGAGTTTACCTCCTCGTCTGCGTGTTCCTCGTCTCTCCCTGCTGTGTGCACCGTAACAGAAGACCAGACCCAAACAGTAAGCGTCGTCCCTTCACCTCGTTTTGTTTTGTTCGTGTTTTCAAGTGTTTCTTTGTTCCTGTGTTTTAGTCCCTCATGCTCGCGGTTCGCGGGACTTCATGCCCGCCGTTCGCGGGAGTTTACGCCGCCGTTCGCGGCTCTCCCATCCCGCGGTTCGCGGGAGTTTACGCCGCCGTTCGCGGCTCTTCCATCCCGCGGTTCGCGGGAGTTCACGCCGCCGTTCGCGGGAGTTCACGCCGCCGTTCGCGGCTCAGCCATCCCGCCATTCGCGGGAGTTCACGCCGCCGTTCGCGGATCATCCAGCCCTCAGTTCCCAGGAGATGACGCCACCATCCACGGCTAACCCTAGCCCGCCGGCCTGCCTCTGACTCAATGCCCGCCGGCCTGCCTGTGATTCAAGCCCGCCAGTAGTGCCGCTGACTCAAGCTCGCCGGATTGCCGCTGACTCAAGCTCGCCGGATTGCCGCGGACTCATGCCCGCTGGTCGTCGTCGGCAGGGAAAGCCAACTCACTTCCTCTGTTCACGCCGCCGTCCGCGGTTCAACGACCCCGCCGTTCGCGGGAGATCACGCCGCCGTCCGTGGGGAAAGCCAACCCACCGTCGGCGGCTGCCTCTAGTGTCGCGGGGAAAGCCAACCCGCCGTCCGCGGTTCACTCGGCCCACAGCCGGCTGAGGCTCCCTCCAGCCCGCCGGCCCCTGCCGTTGAGTGGTCAAGCCCGCCGGCTGCTGCCGTGATTGTCAAGCCAGCCGATTATGGTATCCCCAGCCGGCCGCTGCCGTATTGACAAGCCAGCCGGCCGTGGCCGTATTTGACCAGTCAGTGACCACGGTCTTTTTAACTGTTTCTGTGTGTTTAGCCCCGGAGGGCTCCTGATACCCCTGAGCTTCCCCAAGGAATTTTTTTGGGGGGGTAGTAGGGACCTGGCCGAAGAGACTGAGGTGGGGGCTGGGGCCGCGGTCTCGGAAGCGGTCCCGCCATGGCCTCCCGAGCTCCCTGCTCCGCCATGGCCTCCTGAGCTCCCTGCTCCACCTGGACCTCGGTCTGTCTGTTCCACTCTGGAGGCCCCGTCCTGTGTATGTATCTGTGTCGGTCCTGTGGGGTCTCCAGAGTGCCCACCCCCCCTCCCCGGTGGAACTGTTACGGCTCGGGTCGAGCCTTCCGGGAGGGGGGAGTTATGTTAGAGTTTTCGTGTGTGTCTTGTGTTCCCGCCTCTTGTTTCCGTATATGGTTCGTTTCATGTAATCATTAATTCAGTTTCAGGTGTGTGTGATTTGTGAATGTGTATGTAAGTCCTGTCTTTTGAATTCCATTTCGTCTGGTCTACTTGTTATCCCCGATGTGTCTACCTTGCCCTGTCTACCCTTGATGTCTTCATTAAAGACTATAATTTGAGTTTACCTCCTCGTCTGCGTGTTCCTCGTCTCTCCCTGCTGTGTGCACCGTAACAGTCTACCAGGTCAGTGAATTAAGCCCTACCAGCTAGTAGCTGAACTGGTTAACAACCTAAACCAGATAATACATGTTAGAAACCATTTTTATGGCAGTCTATGGGATTTCAAATATAATTTCTGGTGTCTAACTTGTCCATCATGGCCATTTGCTGAACAATCATAGTTTAGAACGGGTGTAAAAGTCAGGGCTGTCAAACAGCTCCTGGAGGGCCACTGTGCTGCAGAGTTTAGGTCCAACCCTAATTAAACATACCTAAACCAGCTAATCAAGGTTTTCAGGATCAATAGAGACTTCCAGGCAGGTGTTTTGGAGCTGGTTGAAGATAAATGCTGTAAAATAGTGGCCCATGACTTGCTGAACTACCATCTCAGTCAAGGACTCTACTGGGAGAAAACAGTTTAAACCAATTTAAATTGTCACTGGAACAAGGTAGCTGGTTTGTTGCTTTTCCAAGATAGTCTACAAGGGTAGCCAGGTTAACCCCACCTGCTGTGAGTTGAGCTGGTCAGCCACCTAAAACCACCTTGTACCAGCTTATGGTGGTTGAAAACATCAGAGCTGGAGTCTAACTGATTCATGATGATCATCAGCTGGTCCAAGCTGGTTTAGGTGGTTGACTAACTGTATTATATTTGTCAAGAGCACTGTTGAAAAGAACAACGTCGTTAAGACGGTCTTTGGAATTTGGTCCCTTTTTGTTGTTGGTGCAAGAAGGTCTATGAGGTCAGCGTGCAGGGCCCAAACAGCTAGACGTTAAGCAGGTCAACCACCTAAACCAGCTTGTACCAAGGGTTGCAAAGGGGCAGGATTTTTTTGGAAACTTTCAGAAAATTTGAGGTTATGTTCTGAAACCTTTTGAAAGTTTTGGGATATTTTTGCCCCTTTGCAACCCTTCTTATAGCTTCTGGGAACTAGTTTATGGTAGTCATTATGGTTTGAAATATGGTTTCTCTTGTCTAGTTGGTTAATCCTGGTCAATTGCTGGTCTATAATGGTTTAGGTGGTTGAATAGCTGGATTATCATTTCAGGCAATGGGGAAACGTATACCAGTTTAAAGTGGTTATACTGGTCTTTGGAACATGATAGCTGTTTTGTTGCTGGTCCAGTTTGGTCTACCAGGTTAGCCAGCATTGCCACTCCAGCTGGGAGTTGAGCTGGTCAGTCACCTTAAACTAGTTGACTGACCAGCTCAACTCCAGCTGGGAGTTGAGCTGGTCAGTCAACTAGTTTAAGGTGGCTGGTGTCTTGCAAGTCAACAATGGTTATTGTGCTGGTCTATAATGCTTTATATCAGTGGTCTCAAACTCTTGAAGAACCACAGTCCTGCAGAATTTAGCTCCAACTCACCTGCTTGTAAATTTCTAGTAATCCTGAAGTCCTTGAGCTTGTTTAGGTGTGTTTAATCAGGTTTGGAACTAAGTTAAGCTAAGAAACTGAGTTTGAGACCACTGGTTTATATGGATAACCAGCTTGACTAAAATATTTTTCAAGGGCCCTGCTGAAAAAAAAAAAAGTCCACCAGCTTAAGTTTGCTTTTTGTTGCAAGATTATGAACTAATTCATTAGTTACCCACCAGATAGTAGTTAAGCTTGTCAGCTACCAAAACCTAACTTTTTTCAGAAGGGACTGGCACACATACGACTTAAAAAACAAGCACAGGAAATGCCCACAGCCATTAAACTCCCTGCATGCACATGTCTTCAGTTTAGTTGATGCAGAACAAGCCTCGCCCTCCAACAGGATATTATAATTGTTGGTCCATTTTCATTTTAACCACATATACAGTAAGATGCAATGAATCAAAGAGGGGTTTGTTGTCAACAGTACCCAGAGCCTACTTCTGGATGTAAGACAACCTCAGATGAAGGGTTTGCACCCCACACCAATAATCTCCAACCTCGTTAAACATGTGCTTCAATGACTGTGATTTCTACTGTCTTACCTGCAAGCGCAGTTAGTTCTGAAGTAGGTATTGATTTTGTTTTTCCTGCAGTGAGTGCAGCTTCTCCCTTGATAATGGATCGCAAAGGTGTAGGGTTTTCACATCTGTATAGGACCATTTGACTTGTCTGTTAGGTCATTCAATCATTCCCTAGGTTATTATATACAGACAGACAAAACCATCTTACAAAGCCCGGACAAAAGACATAACATGTCCTCATAACTAGATTTACATTTATGCAAGTAAATACTGGTGACTGGTGACTCCCTTTTCTTTTTTTGTTAAAATCTTCCAGAAAAGAGAATAAAGCCACAGCGGAACTAATGGACTTCAGAAGAAGCAGGTAGGCCATTATGCTAAATTTTTCAACCAAAATTGCCCACATATGACTGAAATTATCAATTAAAGGTCAGTATGTTGTGGTTCAAGCTGATTTAATCACAGACAATTGCTGACAAGTGTACGTGTACACTGAAGCCACATTGTCGTCATACATAAATGAGGTGTTTTTAAGGAAGACTCAAAACTATCAACATAGTCTGCTCATGCTGAGTTAATGTGTTATGTGTCAGTTTGTGCCCGCCGGTGGTGTTATTCGTGGAATGGAGAAGTATGTGCCATGCTTTGATAACACACGCTGCTCTTGCTGATTTAAATCGCTGATTTAAATCAAGGGTGGCGTGCCATTGTACAGTGGGGCCTTTGTCCGTGTGAGGTGTGTATGTGTGTTAGTGATGCGCGGGTCGGGTTTTTCTCCAACCCTCGGGTCCCGCTTTTATGAAATTATTTGGCCCGCCCCACACCACTGTATCTATTTTTACAACCCGCCCTGCCCCGCCCCGCACCCGCGACCATTAAATAGACATACTAGGCATTGTAATGTAAATGAAAACAGCCTTTATTTCAGCCTGAAAGTGCTTGGAAACATCGCCCTGTAAACTGGCAACAACATACGATTATGAATATGAACCATAAATCAGGTCATATTAATAACAAGATAATGATAAACATTTTCAACATTTAAAAAGCAGCGTTTGTATTCATCTAATAGGCTAAACTATTTTTGATTTCAGATTTGTATAGGCCTACAGTTTACAGCCTACGCTATATAACCACTGAACTTTTGTTTTATTTAACACACGGAAATGTTCATTTAGTGTTTTTACGTTCGCTGTGCAAAAAAAGAATGGCATCCACTGTACCGGGGTTTAATCTATTACACCTAGACTCCAGCACCCGGCCAGCAGAGCTGAATGTGCGCTCACTTGATGCGCTTGTGGCTGGGAATGGGATACAGAGCTGCTTGGCGCTTTCGTGACGTGTCACGTGACGCCAAAGGTTTGGGGACATCAAGCAAGTTACGTTGCTACGTAGGCCTTCGTATTGTAACCTTATCAAAGAACCTAATAAAATATGAAAATAGATATTCCCAAATATTTAATATTGGCTATAGGGAATTGCACGCAACATACATGGATTTTTTTTTTTTTTTTTAATGACCCGCCCCAATCCGCCCTGCAAATAAAGTGACAATTTCTTGACCCGCCCCAACCCGACCTGCGGGTTATGAGACGACCCGCGCATCACTAATGTGTGTGACGAACGTAGGCTTGCCAAAGTCCACCCTCTAAAATGCTTGCAAATATTGTGCAAGCCACCATTATAAAACCAACACACTTTGTGAAAAAAGGTATTTAAATGGCTAATATTGTATAAAGATTTAGATATCAGTGGTTTTGGAAGGCAAAGAGTGTGTTTGACACCCAAGGTCAGGCACTTGTCTAGACAGCTTAGTTATAAAGGTGTGAAGGAACTGGTTTTATTGACAACTTTATTAATATTATACTTGATTTCAAATGAAACATGTACAGAAAATTGCATTTTTTGTTTATTCAGAGGCATGTGAGGTCATTGAAATAGATGCATGATCAAATTCTGGAAGTGCTGGATCCAGCCTGTTCCGGCACAAATTATGCCCTGCATGCTTCCCCTCCAGTATCAGCTGTGCATGTGAATCAACACAGAAGGCAATGTTTTCTCAAAAATATAGCATTCACAAGAATGATACATTGTTTATTGCAATTGTGATTCCTTTGCAAGTACATTTATGCCTCCCCTGTGCCACATTAAAGTCTGTTTAAATGCACTTTTTCACAATATATGCCTTTTTCTTTAGGTGTAAAGACATCTCTAGAGAAAAAGCCTACCCCAGTTTTTTTTTTTTTTAAATGCAAAAGCAGCCTAAATTTATCAAAATGTATTTTCCATAAAATGTAATGATGTAACTTTTTGAATTTTGTATTTTTTTTATGCAAAAAAAAAAAAAAGTGCATTATTGCACTGGTATTACAATTGGACTGGGTGATAAAGCCGTGCTTTATATAAATTGCCAAATCCCACAAAATTAATGTTGCTTAATTTTATATTGCCAGCCAAATCCTTGTGAGTATATTGTAAATATATCAAATATTCAATATTTATCTCCTAGTTCTAGAGTCCAATAGATACACTGAAGAAAGAGGTGGATAGCAATATTGATGTCACTTACACATTATAAAGATCTAGGAATTCCCTAGTGTGTAGACTTGGTTTGCTATCCGATAACCACAAGCATCGGACATAAACCATTGTCAAATGTCCTGTGGTTGAGAGAGGCATTGGGATATTATGATGGTGATGGCTATATTGGGAAAAGGAGGTGAACGTTGTACAAATTAATTGAATAATTTATCAAGTGAAGCCATGATTAGTCAGGTCTGAATCAATAGAGTACAGGCAAATGTGCTTGATTAGACGATCAGGCTGATCCGTAACAAACAGACAGTCTATAATGAGCCGATACGCTGTTCTGAGTGCTCATAAAGACTTAAATCAGTTTATATCAGCATTGACACTACAGCTACCATTTTGTTCAGATAAATAGATAGATAGATAGATAGAACCACAGAAAGATGGATGGACGGACAGATAGACAGAAAGACAGTATATAGATAGACAGATAGATAGACAGACAGACAAAACGACAGACAAACAGACAGACAGACAGACAAAACGAATGAATGAACAAATGAATGATAGATAGATAGATAGATAGATAGATAAACAGACAGACAGACAGACAAAACGAATGAACGAATGATAGATAGATAGATAGATAGATAGATAGATAGATAGATAGATAGATAGATAGATAGATAGATAGATATATTTACATTTTACATTTAATCATTTAGCAGACACTTTTATCCAAAGCGACGTACAAATGAGGAGAACAATAGAAGCAATCAGACCATCGAGAGAGCAACATTATACAAGTGCCATGACAAGTCTCAGTTAGTCTAGCACAGTACACGTAGCTAGGATTTTTATATATATATATATATATATATATATATATATATATATATATATATATATAAATAGAACAGGTAAGTGTTAGTATTAGTTGGTCAGGTGCTGGCGAAAAAGATGTGTCTTTTAGATGTTTTTTGAAAATGGCTAAAGACTCAGCTGTTCGAATTGAGATCGGGAGGTCATTCTTACCGGCTGGGCACAGTCCAGGAAAAGGTCTGTGAAAGTAATTTGGTACCTCTTTGGGATGGCACCACAAGGCGTCGTTCACTTGCAGAACGCAAGCTTCTGGAGGGCGCATAAGTTTGAACTAGCAAGTTTAGGTATATTGGTGCAGCGCCAGTTGTGGTCTTGTAGGCAAACATCAATACCTTGAATTTGATGCGAGCGGCTATTGGTAGCCAGTGTAACCTGATGAATAGAGGGGTAACGTGAGCTTTTTTCGGCTCATTAAATACCACTCTGGCTGCTGCATTCTGGATCAGTTGCAGAGGCTTGATAGTACATGCGGGAAGGCCCGCCAAGAGAGCATTACAATAGTCCAGTCTGGAGAGAACAAGAGCTTGGACAATGAGTTGTGCGGCTTGCTCTGACAGGAAGGGCCTAATCTTCCTAATGTTGTATAAGGCAAATCTGCAGGACCGGGCCGTTGTAGCAATGTGGTCTGTGAAGCTTAACTGATCATCGATCACAACTCCAAGGTTCCTGGTTGTCCTGGAAGGAGCTATGGTTGACGAACCCAACTGTATAGAGAAGTTGTGGGTGAAGTGATGGGTTGGCTGAGACCACGAGCAGTTCTGTCTTAGCAAGATTGAGCTGAAGGTGTTGGTCCATCATCCAGCTAGAAATGTCACTCAGACAGGCTGCAATGCGAGCAGTTACCATCAGATCATCTGGTTGGAATGAAAAGTAGAGTTGAGTGTCATCAGCATAGCAGTGGTAAGAAAAGCCATGCTTCTGAATGACTGATCCTAATGACGACATGTAGATGGAGAAGAGAAGTGGTCCAAGCACTGAGCCTTGAGGAATTCCAGTAGCAAGAAGTTGTGACTTTGAAACCTCACCCCTCCAAGACACCCTGAATGACCTATCTGAGAGGTAAGACTCGAACCACAGGAGGGCGGTTCCTGAGATGCCCATCTTTCTGAGGGTGGACAGGAGGATCTGGTGGTTAACTGTGTCAAAAGCAGCAGACAGATCCAGCAAGATGAGTACAGAGGATTTGGAAGTTGCTCTTGCCAGTCTCAGGGCTTCTGTAACCGAGAGTAGGGCAGTCTCAGTTGAGTGGCCACTTCTGAAGCTAATTTGGTTGTTGTCCAGAAGGTTGTTCTGTGCAAGAAACAAAGAGAGTTGGTTGAACAAAACTCACTCAAGTGTCTTAGCAATGAATGGAAGCAGGGATACCGTTCTGTAGTTTTCTAAATGTGTTGGATTTAGAGAGGGTTTTTTAAGCAGTGGGCTTACCCGAGCCTGCTTAAATGCTGTGGGAAATGTACCAGTGTGAAGTGAGGTGTTGATAATGTGAGTAAGTGCAGGTATGACCGAAGAAGAAATGCTTGAAGGAGGTGAGTGGGGATAGGATCTAGTGGACAAGTAGTGGGATGATTGGAAAGGATGAGTTTGGAAACCTCCATCTCTGAGAGAGGAGAAAAGGAGGTGAGAGATTGTGTATTTGTCGTTATGAAGTTATTATTAGTTTGTGGTGTGAGGAATTGGTCACTGATGGTTCTTGTTTTGTTTGTGAAGAAAGATGCAAAGTCATCAGCTGTAAGAGTTGATGGAGGAGGAGGGGGAGGAGGACAGAGAAGAGAAGATAAAGTTTTGAAGAGTGCGCGAGAGTCAGAACAGTTGTTAATTTTGTTGTGGTAGTATGTCGTTTTAGCAGTGGAGACATTTGCAGAGAAGGAAGAGAGGTGTGACTGATACACACTAAGGTCGGTAGAGTTTTTGGATTTGTGCCATTTCCTCTCTGCAGCCCTTAGTTTAGCGCGATGTTCACGGAGAACATCAGACAACCAGGGGGCAGAGGGGTTAGTGCATGCTGGTCTGGATGAAAGGGGGAAAAAGTTGTCCAAGCAAGATGTTAGATTGAAGCAAAGAGTGTCAGTAGCACTGTTTGTGTCCAGTGCTGAAACTGATAGGGTTATACCATTGAGGATAGGCGAGAGGGAGAGAGCGAGCATAGGTTACGCCGAAAAGTGACCTGCAGAGGAGCGTGCGCTATGTCAGGAATTAGTGTGAGGTTAGATGTGATGAGGAAGTGGTCTGAGGTGTGCAGTGGAGTAACTAATGTGTTGTCGGTGGAGCAATAGCATGTGCAGATGAGGTCCAGTTGGTTACCTGATTTGTGAGTAGCCATAGTAGACACTCGCTTGAGGTCAAATGAAGTGAGAAGAGTGTTGAAGTCAGTAGCCTGGGGTTTTTCTAGGTGGATGTTGAAGTCACCGAGCAGTACCAGAGGAGTACCATCCTCAGGAAAGTTTGACAGTAACACATCCAACTCCTCCAAGAAGTTACCCAGTTGACCTGGGGGACGATACACAAATACAAAGTGGATTTTAGCAGGGTGGGCAATAGTAATTGCATGAGATTCAAATGAACTGTTGCCTGTAAGAGATGGTAGAAGATGAAATTTCCATTCATTTGAAATAAGGAGACCCGTACTTCCACCCCTCTCAACTTTTATACTTGACTAATTACTCGTTTCTGAAGTCAGCTGACCACGCCTTCCTAGTTAGCAAACCGAAACTGGGAATTCCCGCGATATACATGAGAACAAACGCGACTTGAGACGGTAAAACACAGTATGCAAAACAATGTTTCCTAGCAAGGACAACCGCGCTGAAATCTAATGAGAAAACAAGACAAAACACTTACAAACTGCTGTTCGACTGCTTCTTCTAACAAGTGCCTCTGAATCAGGTAAATAAGTACTTTTACTGGCTTAGACCACGCCTTCCTAGTTAGCAAACCGAAACTGGGAATTCCCGCGATATGCACGAGAACAAATGCGACTTGAGAACGCGTTTACCATGGTAAAACACAGTATACAAAACAATGTATCCTAGCAAGGACAACCGCGCTGAAATCTAATGAGAAAACAAGACAAAACACTTACAAACTGCTGTTCTCTTCTGCTGTTCGACTGCTTCTTCTGACAAGTGCCTCTGAATCAGGTAAATGAGTACTTTTACTGGTTAGACCACGCCTTCCTAGTTAGCAAACCAAAACTGGGAATTCCCGCGATATGCACGAGAACAAACGCGACTTGAGAACGTGTTTACCACGGTAAAACACAGTATACAAAACAATGTTTCCTAGCAAGGACAACCGCGCTGAAATCTAATGAGAAAACAAGACAAAACACTTACAAACTGCTGTTCTCTTCTGCTGTTCGACTGCTTCTTCTAACAAGTGCCTCTGAATCAGGTAAATAAGTTATTTTTACTGGCTTAGACCACGCCTTCCTACTTAGCAAACTGAAACTGGGAATTCCCGCGATATGCACGAGAACAAACACGACTTGAGAACGCGTTTACCACGATAAAACACAGTATGCAAAACAATGTTTCGTAGCAACGACAACCGCGCTGAAATCTAATGAGAAAAGACAAAACACCTACAAACTGCTGTTCTCTTCTGCTGTTCGACTGCTTCTTCTATAGCTAGATATATAGCTAGGTAGACAGACAGGCACACATACAGACAGACAGTTGGGAGAAAGAGTTAGCTGACTAATCTTGTTTAACACCAGATTGGCCAGGCTGGAAAATCAACTAGAACAGCTTAAACCACATAAGACCAGCAAACCACTTTAGACTGCTCTCTTAAAATCATCCAGAAAGGCTGCATAGAAAAAAAATGCATAAAAAGGAAAAAACATATCTCACAAACAGACCACAGAAGCGATAACATATCTCTCCATTTCTATTACTAGCCTGCAGCCAGACTTTCTCCAGCCATCATAAATACGAGTAACAGCTACACTTACATGCTAAACCACATCGCTAAACGCAGATCTGTCCCACACTGCGAAGCTAAAAATATTTTTTCATTTTGTATTTTTTTCCTCGACTCTGCACCAGGATATAGATAATGGAACATTAACACCATTAGCCACACCGCCAATTCCGCAAGGAAAGACACTTATCAAACCCCTCAGTACTAGCATCTCGGCGGCTGCACCAAATGCTACTTTGCTAGCAGGGGGATAGCAAATCCTTCCTGTTTTTTTTTTTAAAATGTACAGCCCAATGGGTATTTTTAACCACAGTGTGTGGGGAGGCCATTCGTCTTTTACTTCTCTGTGCCGGTAGATCAGGAAGCGGTTAACAGCACAAACAGTGGGAACTTATAACTTCTTTGATGGTATTCATTAAGAAATAACAGTATGGGGCTTGTTTTTATCCATCAGAAGTTGACTGAATGTTGAAAAGTGGTTGTTATCTGCTATAATTTTACAAACCCCTAACCCTAAATATTATGCTTCTGTGCGAAACCCACCTGCATTGTCTGTGCTACGAGCATGAATAAAAACTCAAACCATGTGGCTTGTGGAGAAGTAGTCTGCTATTATGTTTCTAGGAAAATGTGAATAGATGTTTGCATTGCGGATGACAAAATGCATGAAAATAATCCAAAGGAAGACGGGCTCAAGACATCTAGAGACCATAATATCAAACTTGGTCCCTAAAGTTGCAACATTCACTCACAAAACATGCTAACATTCACTCACAACACTTTAGTAATTACATATCACTGCTTAGCATTGTCGGGACAACGTTTGCACAGGTATTAAAATATATGGACTTTTCTGTAGTAAAATTAATTCTGATTATATTTTTTTCTTCCCAAAATTATTTATTTTTCTTTCTAAAAGTATAAAATGTTAAAGTGATACAAATGTCCTAAAATAATGACATTTCTAAATGTCATTGAACAAAAAGGAACGTAATTAATTAATACATTTATTTATTTATTTTTTATTTATTTATTTATAACTACTTCACCCACTCACTCACTCACTCACTAACTAACAGAGCATGTGAGCGAAGCGGAGCGGTGTGACGCTCAGCTCAATATTCCGCTTTGTGGGCGTGTGCTCCGCTCAGTCGCTCACGGCCAAAGCAAACGCTCCACATGTTCCGCTCACACTCACCAGTAAACCAAATCCCGTTCAGATCACGCTCTGACATTAAATTTCTCCAGTAGGCCTATTTATTATTTATTTTTTCCCGTTTATATGAAATTCTTGAAGCAGTAGTCCGATAAGTGACGGTTATGTTTCAGGGTGTATTTAAATGTATTAAATTAAAATTATTAATTTAAAAACGTGTCTTGTTTTTGAAGCCACTTGGCAAACCTTCCTAAAAAAATGAATAACTGAAAAAGTATACTTTATATAACACTGCTTCAGTTATTGTGAAACAGAACATTCAAAACTCCAAACATTCACAAGATGAAATGCACATATAATTTCACAAAATACACCTTGCTTATCAGGTCCATGAAAGCACACACAGGATGAAATGCACTTAACACATAATTATTTTGTGGCGTTAAAAAAAAAAGAAACGCACTGTCAGACCTGTGTTCCCCATGTCTTGTGTTTCCCTCCCTCTTGTGCCCATATTTGGTCCTTCCTGTTCCTGTCCTCATCATTAGTTAATTAGTCTCTGTCTGTGTTTAATTACTCCTCACCTGTTTCTGTTCTCCTTGATTAACTTCTTAGTGTTCTTAAGCCTTGTGTCTCCCACGTCCGGTATTGTTTGTCTTTACCCCGCTCCATGTACCCCTGTGATCTTCAATAAATTATGTGTGAAGAAGTTCCTTGTCTCCTTGTTCCCTGGCTCTTACGTATTGTGACACACACATTCTAAAAATTAAAATAGACGAAAACTGTGGGGAAATGCGGTTTATTAAAACGTCTGTCAATCTTTACAGGATTTTAGAATTTGCTTTTAGAAACATTAGCTTAGACAAACTATTGCTTAGCCTATTCCACAGATTCTCGAACTAGCAAATTACCAAAGGGCATTTTGGGCTGAGCGAGTGGTGCTGAGCGTATTGAGCGAGCGGAATCTTCAGAAGGCGCTCTCCGCTTTGAAGGAAATATGACCGCTACGCTCCCCGCTCCACTCCGCTCACATGCTCTGCTAACTAACTAACTAACTAAATAAATAAATACGATTGGGTTCTGTCTTTATTTATTTATTTATTTATAATTCACTCACTCAAAATAAATAAATAAATAAATAAATAAATAAATAAGGTTATATTGTGAATTTATCCATTTAGAGAGATTATTTTTTTATTTATAAAGCAGTTAAAGGGGTCATATGATGCGATTTCAAGTTTTGTTTTCTCTTTGGAGTGTTACAAGCTGTTCATGCATAGATAAGATCCCTGAAGTTGCAAAGACTAAAGTCTCAAAACCAAAGAGATATTCTTTGTAAAGTTTAAGACTCAACCACGCCCTCCTAAACGGCTCATTCAAACACCCCCCCAACATGTCTACGTCACGGTGTGGGAAGATTTGCAAAACACCGCCCAAATGTATACGCAATGAAAGAAGGCAGAACTATTATTCTCGCTGTAGTATTGTTGCTGCCGTTGGCGCCATGTCCTGGAGACGCTGTGTTTCGTTTTGAAAGCGAACATACTTTTTTTGGGCTTCCAAAAGAGGACACAACTAGAAATCAGTGGTTAAGTTGTATTTAGAACACTGTTCAAAAACAGTTCAATCCAAATATTAGAATGTGTGCAGTGCATTTTACGGAGGACTATTTCCTGAACCTGGAAGAGAGTAGCCTACAATGATGGCTTGCACAAAGGCTGTTTCTATAAAGTGGGGCAATTCCAACTTTGCAAGGACAGTCTGGCGCTTCTGACTCACAGCCTGCAAGTACGTATTCTTACTTAAAGAATTTGCCACTGACTATTCAAACGCGAGTTTTGAGCAGTGTAGAGTAGCGCTTGTTGTTTGTCGTTTCTCTGATCACAAATGATCACTGACATGGTAATGTTGAGCTTAACGATGAGCTTTGTAAAAATCGACTCGTTTCAGAAAGGCGGAGCATAGAGGAGCAACAATAATGTACAGTATGTGGAACATAATGTGTTTTTGAACCTTAAACCGCATAAACACATTGCATTACACCAAATACACAAAATAATGTTCTTTTTAGCAACGTCATATGACCCCTTTAAAACAAACAAGCAAACAAACATTTATCCGTTATAAATGCTATATTTACCAGTAATAAACACATATAATCTAACTACACCAGCTTATTTATTTTGAATATTATATTTATAAAAATAAGTAAATAACAAACATACAATATAATTATACTGGCTTTAATAATTTATTTATAACTATTATTTATGCAAATTGGTTTATTATTATGTTCATAAATGCATAAATAAAGCCAATGTAGTTAGAATGTTACTGTATTATTTATTTCAAGTAGTCGTAGTTATTTAAAATATCATATTTTATGTATTATAAGTATTTACATACTATGCCATATATTACAACAAAACACAAAATTATTATTAAATAATTTTAACAAAATAAATTTTAACAAAACAGATAAATGTTTTCCCATAAAATAAGACATGTGGGATGAACTCTACCAAAAATAAATAAATAAATATATATATAAAAATAATTGATGTCCAACTAACATGCAGGAAATAGAAATATGAATCCCTATTAAATACAAAAAAATACCTTTCTAAGAAAGTGGTACATGTGTTTTAAACTAGAAAAAAACGCTCTCATTCATCATTGACCCATCTATCTAGTGGTTGTGTTTGGCATTCCCACAGCATTTATCCCACCTTCACTCTCACTTTACATTTCACAGGGGGTCCTAAATGATTCAGACCCGGACCGTTTGAGAACAGACAGACCCGGATCTTCTGAAATGACGGCGTCTCCCGAACACGAGCTGGCCTGCCAACTCCCCTCAAAGCCCAAGAGGATGATTAATGGGCAGGTAAAGACTTTCCGAGCCACGTCTAGATACCTCAGCTAGGCCTCAGCGCACAGATAAAAGTCAAAGCGGATCATGGGGCCAAACGCACTCTCTCAAAAGTGCTAGAATAAAAAGCTTCATCAGAAAGCTTTCTGCATTCTCTGCAATCCTCAACACGTTCAGACAGGTAACGGATGCCATCGAAAACAGCCAGAGGACTCTGTCATTTCTCAATTTGGTCCTGAAGACAGTGACTTGTGTGATTCTGAATAGTGAAGCGACATCAAAGACGCGCTGAGCAAAGCTATACACAAACGAGTGACTGGCGCTTGCCAGAGAGTCAGGTTAATTGGGGCAAGGAGAGCTCCAGCAATCTGTTTCATTGCTTTTTGCTCTCTGCGCAGGAAAGATGAAAGACAGAGCCTGGAAGTTTCCCTCTTCTTCGGCGCTTGTCGGAGCTCAATACAGCTTGTTTGTTGTGTTGCGCTTCTGTATCTGCAGGACAGACGGAAGCGAACGGTTTGTTCAGAAGTTGACTGTATGTAGAGTTCACAGGGAGGCGAGAGCTACTCGTGCACGCTTGGATTTCTTTAGTGACTTGCAGTGGTGGAGGTAAAGAATTACAACTACACACATCACTGTAATTAAGTAGTTTTTTGGTACTTTTACTTTTTTGAGTATATTTTCAAAGCTGTACTTTTACTTAAGTACAAGTACAAATTAAGCAAAATAATCTACTTCCTTACATTTAAATCATAGTTCATTACTGAGTACGCCCAATTTGAATTGATATTCAAACCTTTGACGACATTTCAGTAGCCAATAAAGATATCCGATCGTCAACGGAGAACGAAAAGCCCTGATATCTGAACCGGGAAAAGCTGATGCTGCAGCAGCTTTTGAAGAGCTGATCGGACAGTGAGGGAGCTCAGCGTAATTTATGGACTCAAAGTTTGGAGAAACAAACTACATGGTAGTGTTATCATAAATATCTATATTTTGACACAGATACTGAAATATCTAAAAACGGTTCCATTACTCGTTTTCCACAGTATCTACCGTATAGCCTACACCGATACAAGCTGCGTCTCGCTCTCTCCTCTCCGACAGTGAGTTTGACATGCATATCCGCCTCCTGTCAATACAGATGTCTGCGCGGGATTGCAGGTATTCCGCATAATTTTAATAATTTCCATGCAAATGTCTCGAGCGCTTTATTGTAACATGAGAACACATGTAATCGCAGAAAACTGGATGTGAGCTCTCAAATAGGCCTAACTTATACAAATGAACTGCCTGTTCTCTCTCCGATATTGCTTGTGCGCAGACTGTGTGCTGTCGCAATCTCTCTGTGCTTTTATAGTAGAAATTGTTCATCTTTGCTCCTAGATTAAACTTTGTCAAAAGTTATCATTCAGAATAGATCCACGCCTGACCGATGAAAATGCTACTGGAAATTTTATTGTGAAATGCACAAGAAAGTCTTTCAATATGAAAGATGGAACTTTAATTTCTTTACAATGTAAGTTTATGCTAGAAATGTTTTGGAATGGGATATTTGTATGATTTGTACATATAAATATCCTAGTCTGTCTAACTGCATCACTACATTGTACAGACATTACAGGTCCAAGCCATGGCTCTTAAGTCTCTGCTTATAAAAATTCAGTGTTGTCATATTTTGAATACCTCAACTGAATTGATGTCAATTGTTTTAGAATTGTATTACTGACTGTGTACTTGTCTTTTTTTGTAAATTCAGTTTAGTTTGAAATCAAATTTGAAATCAAGCTTCTTTGCTGTAAGCTTTTGCAACAAAGTTACAATATTTTAAAGACATAAATACACAGAATGAGCAAATGTTTAAGATTGAGATTTTTGTAATGGTAACTGATCAATATTTATATGCATGTAAATAAAAGCCTATATTAAAATCTGTTCATCATATAAAGCGAATGTGTCTTTTTAGAAGACTTGGATTAAACCACTCAAAGCTTGAAATAATGCTTGCCTTGAAAAAATGGATGGACAAAACAATTTGAAATATTAAAAAATATATATGGCATTATACAGTATGTGGTAGTTTTGCCAGTGGTATTGAAAATGATTGAAGTCATGAAGTCATCAGCCACAGCCATATCACCCTGCAGCCCAAGACCGGTTGCCCACAGAAACTAAGCAGGGTTGAGCCTGGTCAGTACCTGGATGGGAGACCTCCTGGGAAAACTAGGTAGCTGTTGGTAGAGGTGTTAGTGAGGCCAGCAGGGGGTGCTCACCCTGTGGTCTGTGTGGGTTCTAACGCCCCAGTATAGTAATGGGGACACTATACTGTCAAAAAGAGCACTGTCTTTCGGATGCGACGTTAAACCGAGGTCTTGACTCTCTGTGGTCATTAAAAATCCCATGACACTCATCGTAAAGAGTAGGGGTGTAACCCCGGTGTCCTGGCCAAATTCCCTCCACTGGCCCTTGTCAATCATGGCCTCCTAATAATCCCCATCCACTTGATTGGCTCTATGACTCTCTCTACTCTCCACCTGTAGCTGGTGTGTGGTGAGCGCACTGGCGCCGTTGTCCTGTGGCTGCCGTCGCATCATCCAAGTGGATGCTGCACACTAGTGATGGTTGAGGAGAGACCCCCTATATGATTGTAAAGTGCTTTGGGTGTATAGTAATACACAATAAAGCGCTATATAAATGCTTCATTCATTCATTCATTCATTCAAATGACCCTACTTACTTTTTTAGTGCACATTACTAGTCTTGTGGTGAATAATTAAACCGTGCAAGTCAATACACCGGGAAAAAAAAATTGTCTGCCTTCGTAATATTTAATCAAAAACTGAAATTTTGCTTCCGCTCTGGAATGGCGTTCTAGCTCTGATGACATCAGTTTGACGGCTTGGGGAGAATCCTCTTGTTAAGTATGACGTAAGGACTGCAGTTTCCGGGTCCATGTCTCTACTCATTTCACTTGAGAATACTATCTCAACAGCCATTTATGAGCACTATTTAATTAATATTACATATTTAAGCTAAGCTTTTAAACATTTGCTGTGCACACTACAGTCTCCGTGCTCACAGTGTCTCAGACACTAATATGTTAGCTGAATCACTGTCTGGCCGTCTGGGATTTTCTTGGGGCATCTGGCAGAGCGTTAGGACCCAGAAGCGAAGATATGAATTAATATTTTTTGGTAATTCATTAAATATTGTCGCTAAAAATTAACTAGTAACTAGTACTCTGAGTAGTTTTTAAAAAGAGTACTTTGTACTTTTACTTAAGTACCATTTTGACACCAGTACTTTTACTTGAAATTGAGTTTTATTTCAGCAATGTAACCGTACTTGTACTTAAGTACAAATTTTCAGTACTCTTTCCACCACTGGTGACATGTAAGCATGTGTGAACCGTCTTTGAGGGAATGAAAGTGTGTGTGATACAGTCAGGAAGAGATTCTGTCTGTCTATCAATCTGTCTCTATCTATCATACATACAGTAAAAAAAAAAAACAACACAAATAATAGTAATAAATAAAAATAAAGTTTAGTTTAGTTTGTTTGTTAATTATGTACATTTAAATGTACATGATGAAAATATACATAAATAATAGTAATATCAAACAAATATAGCCATGAAGTTAGATTGTCTATTTATTTATTATGAATGCACTTAATAAAAGCAATGTAAATATGTATTTATTTATTTACATAATAATAATAATAAAACATTAAATATTAGTAATAAATTAGTCAAGAAATAATAGTAATTAGCAATAATTGTAATAAGCAGAATATTGCTGCTGTAGTTCATTCATTTATTTATTTAAATACAGCTACTGAAGTTACATTATTTTAAATATGCATACTAATAAATCAATGTAAACAAGTAATAGTAATAAACTACACCAGGGGCCCGTTTCAGAAAGGAGGTTAAGTGAAAACTCTGAGTATGTTAACCCTGAAATGAGGTGAACTCTGGGTTTTCCGTTTCAAAATGGGAGGTTTGTCAAACCCGGGAAAGCAGGGTAAGGGTGAATCCCATTTCTCTGTCTTACCCCTTCCCCTTACCCCTTCCCCTTAGTTTTGCGCGTTCACGTGAGAGTAAGGGCTGTCCCAATTCTCGTTTTGATCGAGGGGTAGGGCTAAGGGCAAGGGGTAGATACCCCTTAAAACCAAGCATTTTCGCGAGCTTACTTGAAACCAAGGGGTACCCAGAACACACTGCGCAACCGGCAACAATGTCGGCCAGATCATCCAGAGAGTCCCATTTTCGGCTTAAATAATTGATTTAAAAATTACGACAGTCTTGTTTTGTGCTCTACACAGTCCTGTACATATATATTTGCAACCATGTTCTTAATTGAAACGTTTTAAAAATCGCTAGTTTTCTACGCTAACGTTACATCGCTGATTTGCACAACGATCGCAAAAACATCACTAATAAAACCCACGCGATCGACACACACACACTTGCAGACGGCATCTTGGAAGTTTGTGATAAACACTTGTCGACTCTGGTGATGAAGCAGCCAGCTAAAGACGATGTACGATGACGTAACCAAGTGGTGTCTCATTTCATAGGGGTATGTTTTCACCCCTAGCGCTTACCACTCGGTTTCGAGGGACAAGGGCTAGGGGTAAGACGAAGGGGAAGGGGTAAGACAGAGAAATGGGATTCACCCTAAGTCAAGCCCGTTTCTGAAAGAGAGGTAACTTATACTCAGAGTCAGTTACCGTGGTAACTTACGCTGTGAACCTAACCTGGTCGGGAGCAGGTTTTCTTCGGTAAACCCAGTTTCTTTCTGTCTCCTCCCCCTTTTTAAAGTGTAAGCGATGTTTTAATACCTCATTAATTCATTCACGCTGCAAAATTGCTTTTCTTACTGAGTATTTTTGTCTTATTTCAAGTACAAATATTTTAAAATTCTTAAGTTAAGATGCATTTTCTATAAATGAAAAATGATCTAGATATTTAGTCTTGTTAAAATATAAAATTGTTCTCCATAGGGTAAGAAAAATAATCTTAATGCAAATGGAAACAAGTATGGGCTATTTTAATTTATTACCGCATTGCCAGATAATTTGCAAAATAAAATAAAAAAATCACTTGAATTCGGTTTTTTTTTCCTTCATGGAAACAAGACTAAATAATGTATATTAATTTTATTATATTTTTTTTTACACCGTATTCATGTGCATATTTATTTCAGCGGTCCCATTTTAAATGGTAGTTTTCTTTAAAACATCGGAGATTATTATTTATCACATTATAAATCCTTTATGCAGATTTTAAGGAAAGTGTGCATCCCTCTCACTCATTCTGAGAATGATTTCCTGGGCACAAATCCATCAAAAAGGAGTATCACAGGACTGTGGTGTAGAAATCGGTTTAAATGAGGCTAATCTGATAAATGACGTTCACTTGATAACATCTTTCTGTGACATCTGGAAGTAACCCAATCAGAATTTCCCTCAGGATTTCCAGTGTTGCTGGATGCATTGATGACAAGCATATCTCCATCATCACACATTCTGAAAATGAAACTGATTACTGTATGGAATGGAAGGATGCCAGATGGAGGGGTAGTGCGAGCTGTAACCACCACCACAGCTGTTAAATAAACAAATTATTCACAATTTTTTGGTCATCTTTATTTCCTAATACAAAAGCAAAAGTTATTCTTTTTACGTTTGGATTTTAGAAATCTTCCAATACTTGGCCATCTCCTCTTCATCTCTCCCTCTGCCTTCTTGCTGTCGACAAGTCAGTAGTTCATTTTATTACTCTAATTAAGAAGTGTATAATTATAATTATGTGAATTTATTTAATATTTATTAGAAATATTTAATTATGTGAAAAGAGTGTTAGACTATGTGGAAAAAGCTGCAGCGCGTTGAAATAGACATCGAATGATATTTAATGTCAAATGTTTGTAAAGTCATTTAGCCCACACCCATGAACCATTCAGGTTTAAAGCTTTACCTTGATTGAATTGTGTTTTTATACTTCATTTTTAGCTGCTGCCACATTCTTGTTTCTTCTTTGTCTTTTTCCTTTTTTTCTTTCTTTTTTTTTTGTGGCCATGGGATACCATTAAAACGAATATTATTTCAATAATTTACAGTTTTCACCTCTGATATTATAATGGTTATTAAGTTATTGACAGTTATTAAGAATTAAAGTTACGCATTGACGGAAGTATGCGCGCTGATGTCTTTTTAGCGGGAGCTGTTGCCATGGTGAATCGTAATTTCAGAGCTCCACTGATCATGACTTTTCATAGTCGTGGTGCACGCGCTAAACTCAGTCAACCTACTTAGAGTTGAGTAAACTAACACAATTCAGCCGTTCTGAAACCGAAAACTCAGAGTTTCCCATCTCAGAGTAAGTCAACTCAGAGTTCAAGTTTAAATTCAGAGTTGGTTGAACCTCCTTATTGAAACGGGCCCCTAATGTATTTATTTATTAATTGATTTATAAAAGCACAACAACAACAACAATAATACTACTACTACTACTAATACAAATAAGTAATAGTAATTGGCAATAATTCTAATAATTATATTAATGCTGCTGTAGTTAGATTTATTTATTTACAATAAATATTAGTACTAAATAAGTCAAATTAATTAGCAATAATATATTATATTATAAAAAATACACAGTAATTCTAATAATTAAAAGGCAGCCACTGTAGCTACATTGTTATGAATGTGCATACTATTAAATCAATGTAAACAAATAATAGTAATAAACTACACCAGCTTTATTTTAAAATCACAGAACAACAACAACAACAATAATAATACAATACATATTATTAATAAATAACTAATAGTAATTAGCAATAATTCTAATAATTACAATATTGCTGCTATAGTTAGAATATTTATTTTGTATATAAGAATTAAACAATAAATAACTAATAGTAATAAATACGTTTGCCATATAATACTATTTATTAAAAAAGTAACAAAAAATACATTATTATTATTATATTAAAATAAGTTTAATAAGTTTGTAACAAAAATCATTACCTATATATTCACACAGGCATTGGCACAATTATAAAACCCATAGTAATTCTGACCAGTGACTTAATTGGTTTCAAACTGATTCATTAGAAAGACCTGCAGCAATCAAGTGATTAATTCAAGAGTTGGAAAGCACACTGTACTGTATATGATAACGTTTTGACTGTCAATATATTATTTCTCTGTCTCGTTATACACTCCACAAACTCAGTTAAAATACATTGATTTTGCCAGAGTCAGCAGTGACGCAGCAGTGATCCTGAAGAGCATGCGGGAAAACAGGACTCCTCCATTCAAACATGTTTTAACCCAGAGGTCTATACGGCAATCACAGCCTATTTATTAAATTCCACTGGAGGACCTGGATGAAGCCTAACGCACAATTAAACTGATTTAATCCCTGGATACGGTCTCATTATTTTGCATTAGAAGTTGTGGGAGAGGTGAATTGGAGTGGAATTAATGTGAATTATTCTAAAAGTGAAAAACACACACTTGGAACTAATTGACATCCCACATGGCAAAAATTAAAAATAAAAGAGATGTGTGGAGAGGAGCTGAATCTGGGGGGGACGCAACACTATAATTTTATATCATTATCAAACTATCTTTCTGAAGTCAACATGAAAAGCTATTCGCAACCCAATTTACTTTCAAAAAACAAAAAACAAGAAGAACTATACAGAGTAGGACTCGATTTATGTTTTTTTATTTTTTTATAACATGCACCAATAAATCACACACAGTCAAGCCAGGAATATTCATTAAGTAAATGGGGTCAAATTTGATTTCATGTAGATCTTAAAAACAAAAATTAGATTGTATGTGATTTATGCAAACAACTGAATGAATGAATGAGTCCTGTGTTGTGTGTTTATTATAATAATAATAATAATAGTAATAGTAGTTGTAAAAAAAAAGTTTTTTATATTTTTTTTTCAAATTACAAACAAACTACACAGACTATATTTATTTTAATATTTGCATTGTTTTATGTATGTTCACAAGCAAACAAACAATATTTATTTATTTATTTATTTTTAACTAGTTTTATCAAACATCAAATCAGTGTAGTTAGACTGATTAAACAAAAACTACACTGACTGTCTTTACTATTATTTATTTACACGGTTTTAGTTTGATTATTGTACACATGTATTTATATAAAATGTATATAAAACTGTAATATATACATACTTATATATATATATATATATATATACATACACAAACATACACACACATACATGCAAATAAATAAATATATCTAATAAATAAATAAACAAACTTTTATCATTTATAATATTATTTATATAAAAATATTTATTACTTATTTTATGTTTACAATCAATCAATCAATCAATCAATCAATCAATCAATCAATCAATCAGACCCTATAAATAGATCTGTTGTAAATGGTCCTTAAAAAAGGGCAATTAGAACTATATAACGATGAATGCATTAATTGTCCATCTCAAATCGCACGGCCTACAGAGGCCCGTTTCAATAAGGAGGTTCAACCAACTCTGAGTTTAAACTTGAACTCTGAGTTGACTTACCCTGAGATGGGAAACTCAGAGTTTTCCGTTTCAGAACGACTGAATTGTGTTAGTTAATTCAACTCTGAGTAGGTTGACTCTGAGTTTAGCGCATGCAGCATTACTATGAAAAGTCATAATCAGCGGAGCTCCAAAATTACGATTCACCATGGTAACAGCACCTGATAAAAAGACGTCCGTGCACGTACTTTCATTGCGTAACTTTAAATCTTAATAACTGTTATAATATCAGAGGTGAAAACTGTAAATTATCGAACTAATGTTAATTTTAATGTTATCCCATGACAAAAAAAAGGAAAAAGACAAAAAAAGAAACTAGAACGTGGCAGCAGCTAAAAATTAAGTATAAAAACACAATTCAATCAAGGTAAAGCTTTAAGCATGAAAGGTTCATGGGTGTAGGCTAAATTAGGCTACTTCACAAACATTTGACATTAAATATCATTCCATGTCTATTTCAATGCGCTGCAGCATTTTCCACATTCTCTATTTCTTAATTAGAGTAATACAATTAATTACTGACTTCTACTCAGTCGACAGCAAGCACCAGCACCACTGACAGATGAAGAGGAGATGGTGACGTATTGAAAGAATTTTAAAATCCAAAAGTAAAAAGAATAATTGTTGCTTTTGTATTAGGAAATAAAGTTGACCCAATTTTTTTTTTTATAATTTGTGTTTATTTAACAGCTGTGGTGGTGGTGGTTAAGGCTCGTACTACCCCTCCATCTGGCATCCTTCCATTCCATCCAGTAATCTGATTCATTTTCAGAAGGTGTGATGGTGGGGATATGCTTGTCATCAATGCATCCAACCACACTGGAAATCCTGAAGGAAATTCTGATTATTGGGTTACTTCCATATGTCACAAAAAGATGTTATCAAGTGGACGTCATTTATCAGATTAGCCTCATTTAAACCGATTTCTACACCACAGTCCTGTGATACTCCTCTTTGACGGATTTGTGCCCAGGAAAAAATCTCAGAATGAGTGTGAGAGGGATGCACACTTTCCTTAAAATCTGCATACAGCGGACTTATAAAGTGCTCTGCATCTCCGATGTTTTGAAGAAAACTACCATTTAAAATGCTACCACTCAAATAAATATGCACATGAATACGGTTTTAAAAAAAAAGTAAAAAATAAATAATAACAAGGTATTTAGTCTTGTTTCCATGAAGGGAAAAACATATTTAAGTGATTTTTTTTTTATTTCGCAAATTATCTGGCAATGGGGTAAGAAATAAAAAAAATAGCCTATTCTTGTTTCCGTTTGCATTAAGATTATTTTTCTTACCCTATGGAGAACAATTTTATATTTTAACAAGACTAAATATCTAGATGATTTTTCATCTATAGAAAATGCATCTTAACTTAAGAATTTTAAAATATTTGTACTTGAAATAAGACAAAAATACTCAGTAAGAAAAGCAATTTTGCAGCGTGAATGAATGAATGAGGTATTAAAACATCGCTTACACTTTAAAAAGGGGGAGGAGACGGAAAGAAGAAGAAGTTTACTGAAGAAAACCCGGGGGCCTGTACCATGATGGTGGCTGAACAAACTCAGGGTTACAGGATTAGTTTTGAGTTGACAAAATCAAACCAGTCCAATCTGGCTTTGTTGGTACCATGAAGCTGATCATCAACTTTCTTTGTCAACTCAGGCTTTGATCCTGAGGTAACGGAGCGCGTGCACATGAATGTGTGACATCAGTAATGAGCAGCCAATCGCATGCCTTGAAACTGTGATTCACTTCTCGTGAGAGTCAGTGCAATTCACTACCAAAGATTAAAAGATTGAACAATATTAAGAATTTAAAAACATTTACACACATTTAAATGATCTATCCATGAAAGAGGAAAACATAAAGAGACCATCTTACCATATAAGTGCAAGTAAAAGTTGTAAAGTAAGTTTATAGAGTTTATAATAATTATAGGTATAAAAACACTTAAAAATCTAAACTCATATGTAGTCATGTTTATAGCTATTGATTCTAAAACTTATAGATAATATTGTTGGGGAATTACAGTTAAAACCCATGGATCAGTTATGATGAACAAAGACCAGGAGTCAGAGATGCGATTAATTAAAGAAATAAATACTGAAGAAAATAGTTTGCAGTTTCATCAGCAGAAGTCAGCTTCAACACTCGCGATGGAGTTCGTAGGCCACTCTGCGTACATGTTCTAGACAACAATAGTTATACTCTAACAGAGGTCACTAATTACGTCACTACATAGGTAAGCAATATTCTGGTTGGTAGATAAACTTAGAAAATCTCCACACATGGACGTAAAATTCGAAGCATATCTTCTAGTGATTATTTTGGTGACAATTGATCAGAGGTCAGACGCAATAGGTCTCTCCAGAGACGTATATCTGTTACCCTGGACATCAGGGTGACGGCAAATGATGATTTCCTCCTAGAGCTCTCTCTCTGCATCTAGCTACAAAGACAGACATTCACACACATAAGCAGAAAACACTTATCTGTACTTCAAGGTTGCCGGGCTCTGCCCTGAATCTTATCAAATAACTACACACACAATGAGAGCAGCTTCTTAGAGAGTAACAAGGCAGACTAAAGCCATATTCAACTTATTTTATAACATGCATAAATATAACTGTGATAAATAATTATTCAAGGAATATTATAATTAACATTATTATGAGGGCCATTGTCGATCTGCAATCCACTCCTTCAATATGCAATATACATATGTTTATATTAATTTAAAATAAAAGCTTAATAATTATTATTAAACTAAGATGGCTTGTGTAAGGGTATATACATATGTTTATATTAATTTTAAATAAAAGCTTAATAATTATTAATAAACTAAGATGGCTTGTGTAATGGATTAAGGGTATAATAATTAAGGCAAGCGGATCCATTTGCTGAGCTTTATTAAGAAACATAGTCAATCAACAGGCAGGGTCAAACAATGGCAAACAGGTATGGTAAGGGCAAGACACAAAGTAGTCCTAAGGCAAGCGTGGGTCGACGATCGGCGAACAATATCCAACAGGGGCAAGGCAAAGAGAGATAATCCAGGTACACAGCAATAATCCAAACGAGGTGCAAACAGAGTCCAAACGGTAAAACGAAGGGTTAATCCAGGAAACACGGGCAGATATCAAACACGGGAAAACTAACAAGGCAAGACTATAACTACTGAGAGCGCTCCGTAGAGTAGCTATCGCTAAGATATACACTAAACGATACTCGGCAATCACAGAGAGCAAGTTCAAGGTTTATAAAGCATGTGTGATAAGTGATCAGTGAAATCAGCTGTGTGTCGTCAGTGCAATGGATTATGGGAAATGTAGTCTTAGGTGATGTGGAACAGTTAGTGTAGTGCAAGATTCCATGTGGTGAGTGAGTGACCTCTGGTGGTGAGTAAACAGAAGTTCATGGCCCCAGGTGCCAAAGAGGCCAAAAATAACATCATCAGGAAACAATATGGACTGTAGTACAATGCAACCAGTGATTTAGCATTTTTAGCCCACCAGCATGACAGAAAATTACTGAAGTATTCATATTAAACTTCCAGCTCTTCTAGTTGGAAAGGAGCGTTTCCATGGTAACCACACAAAGACTGAGAACTGAACTGAGCGCTTCCCTTTCTCTCTCCCAGACTCTCTTTCTAGGTAATACATATCTGCTTGAAGGTGACGTCACTCGTGCTGCTGGCTTCTCAACAAACTGACCAGAATATATGGGAAATTATAAATAGGTTCTTCTCAAAAGCCGTCAAAATGGAGCTTCTTGTGCCTGATTTGTTCAGGAAATGTTCATGTGATGTGCTGGAATGAGACTGTGAGCCCATTCATATTCAGAGCAACTCAACGGACGGCAGAAATCTTGTTCGCATCAAGAGGTATGAAATAAGGGGTCAATGGTACAAATTGATTTCTTTTTACCTCTAATAAAGGAACAGGTCACCCAAAAATGAAAATAATTTCACTATTTGTTTAGCATAATATTTACACTAAATATTAATTATTACTAAATATGAATTCAGAAATGTACATTAAAATATGTTATTATTATTATCATTATTATTGTTTATAATAATAATAATAAAGTATAATATTTGTAGATAGTGTGGTTAGATTATAATTTGTATTAAACAAACTACACTGGTTATATTTATTTTATCATTTGTATTGTTTTATTATGTATGTAATAAATGTATATTATGTATGTAAAAAATAAATAGTATTTATTTATTTAATGTACGAATCAAAACAATGTAAACAAATAATTGCAAAAATAAATAACTCTGTGTAGTCAGATTACAATTTATAATAATTAAACAAAAACTACACTGACTATATTTTTACTATTATTTATTTACATGATTTTGTTTAGATTATTATTCACATTTAATGTAAACAAACAACTATTAATTAATTAATTTCTTTATCTATACATTTGATTTATGAATTTGAAGTTATTTATAATTTTGATTTATTTATTATTTGATTTATTTTTACCTCTATTAAAGGAATAGGTAACCCAAAAATAAAAAAGTCACTATTTATTTAGCATAATATTTACACCAGCAAAAACAATTCTACACAATATTATGTCCATAAAGTGAGGGAAAAGTTTGCAGATTTCAAAATCAAATGAAAATCAAAATGCCTTTTTTTAATAATCTATATAAAAAAAAAATCAGTTTGGGTGAACTATTAAGGGGTTTAAGGAATCACTGAATACTCACAGTGTTGGTAAACAGGATCTGTTTCTCCACAGCAAGCTGGAATTGTATACAACAAAGAACATCCCCATCCATAGGATTCTCTAGGGGAGCAGCTGTGGACTTTCACAGGCATGACCCAGATCCTCAGATGGTCAGCTGGGTCTGGTTCCACACACTTTGTCTGGGTTATTACGTTCATTTTTACCATTTCCTCCATTGCCTAACCGAAATAGAAACTGTTTACATGACAGATCTGAAATACTCTACATGGGCAGCAGGCAATGTCTGACATCAGCATGTTGTTAAGCTAACAACTAGATTCTATTTGAACAGCATTTAACTATTTTCTACTTATACTTTGACTCCATCCGCCATCTTGGATAAGTGTGCAGCACAACATTATGGGTGGGCCTTATTCATGCAGGATATTATTGCTATGCTGCTTTATGTTTTGGACATAATGAGATATCCAACCAGGCCCAAATGGAATCTGTGGACTTTTCTGCCACATAAATGGCAAATATTACATTATATTGCACTAGACATATTGCCAGTGCCAGATTTCTTTTGGAAAGCTCTTGAAAGTGTGGAATGGACTTTTTCCCTGTCTGCTGCTTTTGATGTCAAAGAATCAGTGACTTACTGGCCTCAAGCAATTTAATCAACTCAGGCTCATTGGGAAAAAAAAAAACGTGCCTGTGGTGACGTCGGTTCATTCTTGTACATTTTGTGACACTTTCAAAGCGAAATGTCCAGTGAGCGGTGCTAAAGGCATGATTGGTTTTATCCAAAACAGATGAACGTGAATCTTGTATGTTTGTTTGTTTGTTTACACTGGTTGTTGTATGTATCATCTCAGTTCAGAAATGAAATGTCCGGTGAGTGTCGCTTAAAGGTCAATGCTCTTGTCACGTTTGAAAATAATGCACCACAAACACTAAACCAGACCTTAGGTCAAACCAATAGTGTTAACAAAAGCAAATGTGAGATAAAAATGCATTTAAGCTCTTTTATCGTGACTCGTGTTTCATGGGACTCATACCGAGCGCTCCAAATTGCAAATGTGACACTTGCTCGGTTTACTACATTACAAAAGCCATTCTGGTTATGTGATGCAAACATCAAAATGTGTTATTTTACAAATCATTCACTATGTTAAAAGCGTTTTGAGGTCGTATAACAGTGCTGTATAAGGAAAAATCTTAATTTGTGTGAAAATGACTAAAAGTTGTTGACGTTTCACTGCCGTTAATGTTTATTTTGGATGGAAACTGCAGTGAATTGTATGTACAGGTATATTTTTGGAGCCTATGAAGATTTTAATCACTGTCGATATGAACATGATATTCTGCGATATAAGGCAGAATAATTTTACTGGCTACTGTTTGGACCGGCATCTATGATATAGAAAAGTGTTTCCTGGGTGGCCAGGTTACTTGGGTTTAGCACCATAGTGAACCCAAGATCTGTTTTTGAGTTTGCTGTGATAAGAGCGAACATGATATGAAAGGAAAATCAAGTCCTGGATTCTGGAAGGAAAATTCTGTATTGCGTGTGGAAATCCCCCCTTGGTTTTCTTTGCTTTCCTCAGCTGTCAGTTTAGGCCTCTGAATAACACAGCTGCGTTCCTACCTGCCCTCGCATGAACCGCACGTCACCTCACAATCAGCTCTGTGCTGCTTCCCGGGGTGGTACAAAGTCAGAAAATAAAACGCTAATCATCCATAACCGTCCCCCTCCATGTCACAGGGAGAGTAAAGAGACCATCCAACAAAACAAATGATTCATCAAGGGCTTTTTCTCATTTGCACTCTTATTTTCCACTTTCCCCATTCATTTTATGGCATCTTTTTTGTCCTTCCAGTTCGGGTGGAATCACAGCCTCTGTTTTCACCTTCGTGTCCGTGGCAGGCAGACAGCTCCAGTTTTTCATTGCTCCATTTTCGAATGAACAAAGACAATCCAGCTGTGTTGTCAGAAGGAGATGATTCTCTCTTTCTTTCTCTCGCTTCTTTCTATTTGTTTCACACCACCCTCCTCTTTTTTCCATGCAGTTAACACACACTCTTCTCGACTTGGCAATAAATTCTGTCAGATTTAATAAAAGGCTACATCTCTCACGCTGTGTACGGCAGTTTGGAGGACTCCTGCTGGGTTGGAGAGGACCCACCTGTACTAAAAACAACAAAAGGCTGTGACCTCTCACCTATTCTTGCTTTAAACCACATTTGGTTTAGTATCTATTTTACAGATGACCTTAAAGGGTTCATTTCACTGAGAAAATCATGTACTTTAAAGGTGCTGTATGTAATTTATGACTTTACAAAAGCATCAAAATACCATAATTTGTTTGCAGATATTTAGGAAACATGCTAAATTCACATACTTGTTTCACCAAAAAATACTTCAGACAGTTATTCTACTATGAAATGTGCGTTCCGTGTCAGAATATCTGTTTGATCTGGTCTGTGTGACTCCGCCCACTGCCAGTTTACCCAATAGTATTTCAACACCCCGGGATGCCAGTTGATGGAATACACAGCATATTAGAGCCATGGAAGCCAGCAAACCAACTGAATCAGAAATCACAGATTCTACCCAATATAAAAAAACATCCGCATCCATCTAAACATCTCTATGACCAGAGGCATATTAAAATGCGGAATGCGCGTGTTTATGTCGTGTGTCTTCAATCTCGGCAACCCGTACGAGTGTCGAGTGTTTTGAATTTAGACTGCAGCTCCTATTTCATCTGCTAGCTGTCAACATTACATACTGTATTACATTTACATTTACATTTAGTCATTTTGCAGACGCTTTTATCCAAAGCGATGTTCAGTTGGGGAATACATAAAGCGATTCTTCATAAAGAGACAAACAGACACAGGAAGTGCTCGTAATACCAAGTTTCAGGCATTGTTCAAATAAGTACAAGCTAGAAAGGGAAGGAATACTGCACCTTTAATATTTTTAAAGGCAATGCCCCAGCAACTACTGTAATCACCTGGAAATCCATACCAACCGCTAAGCAAAAAAGCCTAATTATCAAAAACCACTGGAAACTACTCAGAAAACCTTATTGGACACTTAAGCTTCGTTCAGACTGTCAGCCCAAATCCGATTTTGAGCATATCCGGATGGAATCTGATTTGAATAACTGACTGTCCGCACAGCATATCGCAACTGTCCATATCCGATGTGTTCAAGGGGGTTCAAGGGGTTCATGGGTTCTTTATTATTCGTCACATACACAATCATACAGGGTATAATCAGTAGTGAAATGTAGGTCACGACAGGTCCGCTCAATGGACAGTGCAAAAAAAAAAAAAAAAAGAAATGAAACATAAGAGAATATATATAAATATAGGTAAGAATAAGATAAAAAATAAGAAAAAAATAAAATAAAATAGAGTAAAATGTGCAATGAAATAAAATGTGCAATACAGTCTACTGTGGATTTAATAAATATTAATATAAACAGGGATGAGCAAGAGGAATGTGCAAACAGGTTGTACCGGGTATGTACACATAGCAGCAATGCGGATGATGGAGAAAAATGAATGTTCTTACAGTTTATTAAATTGAGTCCTGTAGATGTTATGAGACTGAGGTTGGGAGCCTGATGGCCTGAGGGAAGAAGCTCCTACTCAGTCTCTCAGTTTTTGCCATCATGGTCCTGAAGCGCTTGCCAGATGGCAGTGTGATGAAAAGACGGTTACTGGGGTGATTTGAGTCCTTGATTATTTTTGCAGCTCTGCTTTTGCAGCCTTTGAAGTAGATGACCAGCAGAGAGGGGAGGGCGGACCCTGAGATGCGCTCAGCTAAGCGCACGACGGTCCTGATTTGTGGCGTTACTATACCACACTGAGATGCACTGAGTCAATACACTTTCTATGGCCCCTGAATAGAACGTTTTCAGGATTGCTGGTGAGACCCTGAATTTCCTCAGCTGTCGCAGATGGTACAGTCTTGGCCTGGCTTTCTTGACCTGTGTTTGAATGTGTGCAGTCCAAGTCAGGTCCTCGGAGATGTTTACACCGAGGTACTTGAAGCTGCTCACCCTCTCCACAGGGGTCCCGCTGATCATAAGAGGAGTGTAGGGCCGCTGCTGTCTCTTCCTGAAGTCTACAATCAGCTCTTTAGTTTTGCTCGCGTTCAGAGAGAGACAGTTGTCCTGGCACCATGATGTAAGTCTCTCTACCTCACCCAAGTATGCGGTCTCATCATTGTTGGAAATGAGGCCCAGAACAACAGTATCATCAGCGAATTTAACAATAGAAGTGGAGCTGTGAGAGGACACACAGTTGTGTGTGTAGAGAGAGTAGAGCAGGGAACTCAGGACACAGCCCTGCGGGGCTCCTACATTCAGGGTGATGGAGTTGGAGGTGAACTGGCCCATTTTCATCACTTGTGGTCTGCCGGTGAGGAAGTCTTGAATCCAGTCACAGAGTGAAGTGTTTAGGCCGAGGTCTGAGAGTTTGACATCTAGCTTGGTGGGGACTATAGTGTTGAAAGCTGAGCTATAGTCAATGAATAGCAGTCTGACATAGTTGCCATTTTTGCTGTCAATATGTGTGAGGGAAGAGTGCAGTACCTGAGAGATGGCATCATCAGTAGACCTATTTGGGTGATGAAGAGGGTCCAAAGTAGCAGGGATGGAGGAGCATATGTGTTTCTTTAAAAGTCTCTCAAAAACCTTCATGGCTGTTGATGTGAGGGCAACTGGACAATAGTCATTCAGGCAAGAGGGTTTACTGTTCTTAGGCACAGGGATGATGACAGATTTCTTAAATGAGTTGGGAATCACAGAGGTAGCAAGGGACTCATTAAAGATGGAAGTAAACAAACCAGCAAGCTGATCGGCGCAAGACCTCAGAACGCAGCCAGTAATCCCATCAGGTCCGGCGGCTTTCCTGACGTTCACTCTCCTTAGTTCCCTCCGAACCTCATCCTCCGACACGGTGATAACATGATCATCATCGCTGCTCTGTCTGCTGCTTCCTGACACGCTGATCGGCAGAGTCGCGCCGCCATTACATTCAAAGCAGCCGTAGAAGGTGTTTAACTCTTCGGCCAACAATGGATCTGCTCTCACCTCGGCGGAGGAGTTATTTCCAGAAGAACAGATGGTCTTCAGTCCCTGCCACATGCGTCGAGAGTCATTGAGCTGAAAATGTGACTCAATTCTCTCCCTGTATCGGTAGTTTAGCAGCTCTAACTGCTAGGGCTGTGTATTGGCAAGAATCTGGCGATACGATACGTATCACGATACAGGGGTTGCGATACGATATATTGCGATACATTGCGATACTGTAAGCAAGGCGATATATTGGGATATTTCTTATTTTAGGAATAGGATATATTTTTAGGAAAGCTGTCATTAAGAGAACACCACTATATGCAAACCTTAGCAATAAATAAATAAATAAATAAATATAAATTGTTTAACCAGAACACACTGGGAGCTGCATTTGCAATAATCAGTTCCTGTAATATTCAACATTATTGAACCACTTTTTGTGCAGTACGAGTAAAGGGGGAAAAAATCAAGTGCTTGCAGGATTCTTTACTTAAATGTATGTATAAAATGTATTTTATAAAAGACCCTGCTTTAAAAGTTCACAGTCTAAGTTTACAATTGTAATATACAATGTCATAACATTTTGATCTGAGCAAAAAATTACATCTGCTTAGTATTAATGAAAAATAAAGTGCTAGCTGGATTCCTAATGAAAACAAAACAAATGTAAACAATAAAATAAATACAGATGTTGAACATTCTCAGAACCTTTCCACTTGGATTTCACAGGTTTTTCAGTTTATATTTATGTTCTGCGTGGAATCGCAGAGACCGCGACACGAGCACCGCCCCAACTGCACAAAACACCCCCAACACGACAGAAAGCTGCAGCCGCACCGCACAGTGACCCCGCCGCACCCCGCGCGAAGGCTTTTCACACGGGGCACGTATGAAAATGACATGACAAATGAAAAAGCCCAAATGACGCCACACCTCAACTTTGTACACCGAAACGAGAGCTGGAACAATTCTTTGATCCTCCATTACTGGCAGCGAACTATATTAACACTAACATTAGTGGTGTGCTCTAATGCTAGTATTTCCTGTCACTGTTTTAAGTTCAGAGATGAAGACTGCTCTCTAGCGGTCGGGATATTAACTCAAAACGAAACAACTGACATGAATCCTGTATGATTTCTTTTTTTAAATATCGATATTCCGTTTTTTGAGAATCGATACAGTATCGCCAAACAAAATATCGCGATACTCACATATATCGATATTTTCTTACACCACTACTAACTGCCCGTCAGAGAGCATAGCACGATGCTTTGTACTCGCTCATGTTTCATGACAAAAGACCGGCGTTGTATGCAGCAGTGCGTTGGTTAACCGCAGCACGGATTGTTCTGTCCACCCACGGTTTCTGATTAGAGAATGTCCTTATTGTTTCCGTTTCAGTGGCTTGGTCGGTTAGCATATTAACAAAGCTTAATGCTACATCCGTGAACTCGCTGACGTCAGCTGAACTCGCCCGGAACATGTCCCAGTCGACGTCATCAAGAGATGACTGTAGCATAGCTTCAGAGTGGGAGGACCAGCGCGTCACTTCCCTCTCCCCCGGGGATTCCTGAACGATCCTTTGGTCCAAAGTTCCCGAGGTTGGCTTTGTTAAAGTCCCCTGCGATGATAGAGGCAGCGTCAGGGTGTTTGTTGATGTAGCCGCTGATCTCATCGTGGAGTTTGGACAAAGCCAAGCTCGTGTCTGCCTGTGGTGGAATGTAAACGGCAGTAGCGATGATCGCTGGGAACTCCCGGGGCAGATAGAATGGGCGGCAGATAATGGAGAGATGTTCCAGATGAGGCGAGCAGGAACGCGACAGAATGGAGATATTCCTGGGGTCACACCATTTCTTGTTAATCATGAAACACACTCCACCACCTTTGGTTTTTCCGGCCTCGGCTGTTCTGTCCATCCGTAAAACAGAAAAGTTATCAGACGGTGTCGCAGCGGTATCCGGGACCGAGGTAGTGAGCCATGTTTCAGTCAAACAAAGGATGTTACAGTCCATAATGTCCCGTTAGAAACTTATCCTGGCTCTAAGATCGTCCATCTTATTTTCCAAGGATTGGACATTAGCGAGCAGAATACTCGGTAGAGGAGGACTGTGAGACCTTTTTCTCAGTCTGTCACGAATTCCAGCTCGTCTCCCGCGGTGTTTCTTTCGCCTCCTGGGATTATTCAGGCGGCCTTTGTTAACCTCGGTGTTCTGAAGTATCTCCAATGGCCACGCTGGATCCGTGGATAAAGTGTCCTGAAGCAGGTTAGTGCAGCGGTGTCCAATGTCCAAAAGTGTTCTTTTGTCGTATATAAATATTGCAGATGTTATGCGTGTAAAAAGAGAAAGTAAAAATACGTAAAAAAGTATATAAAAGCACAAATTGAGCGGAGCCATCCTTAACGTCGACTGTACAGAGCAGCACCAGAAGCAGAAGGCCATAAAAATTTGTGTGTCCATAAACGCTTTTTTCTTTTTACTGAATGTGCATTGGTTTCTATGGTAATGCCGTTGCGTTGTTATGCCTACGCTAAAAACAACAGTAACAGCAATACAATTTGCAATACAGATGTCTTACCGTCGCGGTTGCGCTGTAGTATTACAAACCGTATTCCAAAAAAGTTGGGACACTGTACAAATTGTGAATAAAAAAGGAATGCAATAATTTACAAATCTCATAAACTTATATTTTATTCACAATAGAATATAGATAACATATCAAATGTTGAAAGTGAGACATTTTGAAATGTCATGCCAAATATTGGCTCATTTTGGATTTCATGAGAGCTACACATTCCAAAAAAGTTGGGACAGGTAGCAATAAGAGGCCGGAAAAGTTAAATGTACATATAAGGAACAGCTGGAGGACCAATTTGCAACTTATTAGGTCAATTGGCAACATGATTGGGTATAAAAAGAGCCTCTCAGAGTGGCAGTGTCTCTCAGAAGTCAAGATGGGAAGAGGATCACCAACTCCCCCAATGCTGCGGTGAAAAATAGTGGAGCAATATCAGAAAGGAGTTTCTCAGAGAAAAATTGCAAAGGGTTTGAAGTTATCATCATCTACAGTGCATAATATCATCCAAAGATTCAGAGAATCTGGAACAATCTCTGTGCGTAAGGGTCAAGGCTGGAAAACCATACTGGATGCCCGTGATCTTCGGGCCCTTAGACGGCACTGCATCACATACAGGAATGCTACTGTAATGGAAATCACAACATGGGCTCAGGAATACTTCCAGAAAACATTGTCGGTGAACACAATCCACCGTGCCATTTGCCGTTGCCAGCTAAAACTCTATAGGTCAAAAAATAATTCATATCTAAACATGATCCAGAAGCGCAGGCGTTTTCTCTGGGCCAAGGCTCATTTAAAATGGACTGTGGCAAAGTGGAAAACTGTTCTGTGGTCAGACGAATCAAAATTTGAAGTTCTTTTTGGAAAACTGGGACGCCATGTCATCCGGACTAAAGAGGACAAGGACAACCCAAGTTGTAATCAGCGCTCAGTTCAGAAGCCTGCATCTCTGATGGTATGGGGTTGCATGAGTGCATGTGGCATGGGCAGCTTACACATCTAGAAAGGCACCATCAATGCTGAAAGGTATATCCAAGTTCTAGAACAACATATGCTCCCATCCAGAAGTCGTCTCTTTCAGGGAAGACCTTGCCTTTTCCAACATGACAATGCCAGACCACATACTGCATCAATTACAACATCATGGCTGCATAGAAGAAGGATCCGGGTACTGAAATGGTCAGCCTGCAGTCCAGATCTTTCACCCATAGAAAACATTTGGCGCATCATAAAGAGGAAGATGCGACAAAGAAGACCTAAGACAGTTGAGCAACTAGAAGCCTGTATTAGACAAGCATGGGACAACAGTCCTATTCCTAAACTTGAGCAACTTGTCTCCTCAGTCCCCAGACGTTTGCAGACTGTTATAAAAAGAAGAGGGGATGCCACACAGTGGTAAACATGGCCTTGTCCCAACTTTTTTTAGATGTGTTGATGCCATGAAATTTAAAATCAACTTATTTTTCCCTTAAAATTATACATTTTCTCAGTTTAAACATTTGATGTCATCTATGTTGTATTCTGAATAAAATATTGAAATTGGAAACTTCCACATCATTGCATTCTGTTTTTATTCACAATTTGTACAGTGTCCCAAATTTTTTGGAATCGGGTTTGTATATTTCGTCTTGTGAGGCAGTGGCAGACATGCAGGAAGCTTGAATATGCGGCTTTATTCCGTGCTGCCGTCTCCGCTATTTTCCTTTTCTTTTTTTTTTTGTCTCCACTACTTTCAAAACACAAAGAGGTGCATGTACTAGCGGTATATTGTTTTTTCCCGCTTGACTTGCACTTTGCAACGATACAAGCTTGTTTCTGCAAAGATGTTCAGCATGTTTTCTGCAAAAACTTCTGACGTGTTTACGTTTTACGTGGCGTGAGGACGTGAAAAAGCTACGCTAAATCTGATCTGACCGTCCAGACTGAAACGGATTTCCAGAAATGCGATTTGAATAGGATTCCAAACCACATATGAATGTAGCTCAAAACGGATTTGCACAAATCGGATTTCATGTAGTTTGTTGCCGTTCAGACTATCTAAATATGATCGGATTTCAATCGGATTTGCACAAAAATCGGATTTGGGCTGACAGTCTGAACGAGGCTATAGAAATGCACTTACAACCACCCAAACACATTAGCATCACCCTAGCAACCACCCAAAACCTTAGCAATGACTTAGTAATACCATATCAACTCTCTGGAAACCGGAAAATACTCTAAACACCACTTAATGCCGGAATGCCGTAGTAACCACTAAGCAATGCATTTTCAGCCAATCAAAACAGAGGACATTTACATAAAGAAGTCTTAAAGGTACAGTCTCAAAAACATGTTTATATTCTAGAGCAGGGGTGGGGAACGTTGATCCTGGAGGGCCACTCTCCTGCAGAGTTTAGCTCCAAACCTGAAAAACCCTGGGAAAAAAAATACCTAACTGCATTCTGAAGACCTTGATTAGCTGGTTCAGGTGTGTTTGATTAGGGTTGGAGCTAAACTCTGCAGGGACACCGGCCCTCCAGGATCAACGCTCCCCACCCCCTGTTCTAGAGTGACATGTGAGCAGCCCATAAGTCCTCAGAACTAAATCTCCTTAGTGTTCACCTTCTAGACAAAAAGCTTCAGTACTTTTCATGGCGTGTAGAGTTTGTGTGTGCATGTAGCTATCCGGAAAGATTAATTAATGTGGTTGACTTCGCAATGATGGATAGTAGTGCTTCATCACAAAATTATATGGAAAATGGTTAACTACTGCCGTTTTGGTGATGTTCCCAGACCAGGTGGTAATGAGTCCTGACCTGTCTGTTGTGTTTTCCATGGTTTCCATGATGGCTGACACAATGCAGAAATAATTGCTAACCTTGCAGTTATTTGGTACAAAGAATAGAGGGAAAAACATCCAATTAGTTGCTAAATTCCCTCATTAGCAAACAATAATTGCTTAATAATTCATTGAATCATGGCTTTTCGCAGTTTCGGCTCCGTATTATAAGCAAACTTCAGGGAAGGTATTGTTTACAAAGATGTAGCAAAGAAATACATCTCTGTGCGGCGATACAACAGGCCCTGCGGAGATATAAGGACGCACTGGCATTGAAAAATTGAATGTTTTGTTCTCCACTGCTCACCTGTCATCTGCCTTGTCATTCCTAGTCTCAAAGCTCACCTCAATCTCCCTCCCCTCCCTCCATATCCCTCTTTCCCTAGTCGTACGTCATTGAGATGTCCTCCGATGAAGAGAAATGGAGCGCAGCCGCTCACCCCTTCATCTTCCTTGCGTTTGTGTCTACATCATCTTCAGGATAGAGAAACTGCTACTTCATAATGACCTGACACCCGGATCACTGCCAAAAGACAGTTTACGACTAGGAGAGAGCGATGTAGAAGCTAAAAAAACCCACAAACAAGCTAAATGTGACATGCGCTTGGAGCTGGGGGCTATGATGAAAGTTAACATCAAAATGCTCTTTTCTAGCTGAGGTAGAAATGCTTTCTCTGCTTATTAGCAGTCCCTGAGGAGAGCTGCACGGCAGGAGAAAAGCAAATACAATATCGCTCCAGTAACCTTAAAAGACCCGTGGTTCTTGAGTTAAGTCAAGCAAACATCTGCAAACAAGAGTGTCAGCCCACAGACTCGGTCTGTTTGGCGATTTGCAGCCGTCCTCTTTGAGCGAGCTGCTTCAGTCTGGTGGAAAGGCAACACTGACAGCTCGTTTGAAAAATGCCTGCAAGGCCCCGAATAAAAAATTTGGTACTTGACATGATTGCTTTGAGGAGAACAATACGCACACAAACACTTCTTACAGGAACATTTGAGTTGTGATTGCTGATTATAAAGTTGTTGTATTTCAAATACAATCCCTGCTGGAAAAACAAGGTCAGTGTTCCAGTTTTTGATCGCTCGGGGTCTACCGGCCCTTACCACCTTGACCAATCCACTTTATCTTTAACGCGGCCTTTTGTAACTTGAATGTGCGTGGCTTCCGGTGTCATTCGCTTCCAGGTATTATAGCTGTATAAAAACAGGCCATTATGCTGCTTGATATTGCGAACTGGTGTTGCTAATCATATTATTTAAGCTATAAACACACTGGTTTTAGCTCAAACAGTTTTACAGTTTACTGCACTTTGTTATTCCTCTAGTTATTTACTCATAGCGGCTAATGAATCAGTCTCAGACATTCACAGACAATACATTACTTCCGCTTTATAAAATAAAATGGATATGACCTATCTGATTAAAACCAGGTTCACCTGGATGTAGCCCACCCATCTGAACCAAAATGACTTTTGCTAGCTAGAAACCAAGCAAAACTATCCACCACCTCAAAGTAAACATGAAACACAAAACATAGTTATAGTTACAATGATATCTAATGAAAAACAAAAACTCTATTTTTTATACATTATGAATTCATTTGATTGTGAAATGCCAGTGTAACAAGTGCTAACTATACAAGCTACTCTACAGACAAATTAGCTAAGCTAAAAGCTATACCCTTCAGAGAAAGTAGCTAGCTTCGCTAAGCTACACTGAAAAAAATGCTTGCTCCATAATGCTAATTCCTCATTGTTAAAAAATAAAAAGATTTAAATATTTCACAATGCTACCCTGATAAATCAATAAAAAAGCTTTGCTAACGCTAACTCTAACATTTAAAAAGTAGCAACGCTACCTCCACTGAAAAATGTAAACAATTTGTCACTTTTAGCAACACTGTGGCCTAAAGTCCAAAGTATACCACTCAAACTCTTAGCCTTAAGGCCTTTTCACACTGAACGCAAAAAATATTTTATATATTGTTTTATATATTCTTTTAAATATTGTTTATTTGAATCGAAACAATAGATCCCTATGGGGCAATTCACAACAGGCGCGATCGACAAAAATCTATTCTGAGAGAGAAAAGGATGCATTCGTGTTATCATTGGTATCTGAGAATATTTATTCTCACATGTTCTTTATACAGAATATAATTTCTATTAATTCTCCACTGAATGTGATCTGAAGAGCACTGTCCATTTTCTTCCACAAGCGCAAGTGTTATGAGTAAGAGCGCGTTCACTGAAGATCTGTCAATAATGGGATCATATCTCCTGCTATTACGTATGAAAAATGAGAAACAAATTTCTATACATGAAATATGAAAGCAGACCTTTGATTATGACGATATATTTTCTGTATGTGATTTACGCAGCTCATGATATTTTTATATCAATAAAGAATGTTTACGACAAATGATGAGCCATTATAAAACAAAGAGTGAATATCTGCCTATTATAGAATCAAAATCCACTTTAGATCTCAGTCGAAAGTTATTACAAGCACTCGATGATGTTTAAAGTGTATGTGATTATTAATGTTTTTGCTATAAACCCATTTTCAAATGTAGATTGAAGCTAATTGTACCTCTGTTTATATTTTATGATGTATTCTTGTAAGCATTATAGATAGTTTGTGTTTCTGATGTAGAATCAAACTTTATTTATCTTAATTTAATGATGTATACTGAGCAGCGGACCATATACGAGATACATATCTGAGGAAAAATGCATTGCTGGTCAGCGCCACCTAGCGTGCAGGAGTGAATTAGCAGGAGACGATCAATCTGTTCGTGCTCGGTGTGAAAGTCGGTGATTCACCTCGCTTTTATGCATTGCGCTCAGTGTGAAATGGCCTTTACTCTCAGCTGAATGCATAACCTCTCAAAGAATACTCTATTTGATCGCATGTGTGAACATAGGCGCTCAACACATCCAAACTTGAAATAATCATCTTTGTTCAGCAGTATTTCGAGTTCCAATAAAATATAATTAAAAATTGACTCATTTTTTTACAGTACAAATTTATCAATGCCAAATAGCGGTGTAAATCTTTAGCGAGTGTACAAAGTACTCAATAGAAAAATTAGCTAAGCTAAAAGCTACCATTCAGAGAAAGTAGTTAACTACAAGCTACACTGAAAAATAGCTAGCTACATACTGCTAATTTCGGTTAAAAAATATAAAGCTTGACCGGATCACGTAACCCCTCGACGGCGATGCAGGCTTAGTCTTTTGCTCCGCTCACTTTGCCACATATTTTACGATACTGTCAGTAAAATTTAAACCACTCTGCATTGGACCCATCATGAGTGCTAAGGCAGACAAAGGGGATCGGAAAAGAGAGATTGTGCAATCACCAATGAAGAAAAAATTCAGAGATTCAGCCATCTCCAGTGAAGACCTCGACGATGCTATTGCTAGCCGCATTGAACTAGCATTTAAAGAACACCAAAGCACTTTGAATTCGGTTGTGAATTCTGCAGTGAGAGATGCTATGGACTCAGTGCTGATTCCCGCATTGCGCGGACTGCGTGAGGACATACAAGCGACCGACAAGTCTGTTAAAGAGCTAAGAGAGGAGTTTGAGGCCATAGTTACCACGGCGAAGCAGACACGTGACCACGTTGATTCTGTTCAGGCAGCGGCACGTGAAGATAAGAGAACAGTGACGGACTTAAAGGATCAGCTGGAGCGACGACAGATGAGAAGATGACAGATATGGAGGACAGGTATAGGAGGAACAATGTAAGACTGGTGGGGCTCCCAGAAGGGATGGAGGGTAACGATGCGGCTGGTTTCCTCAGAGCTAATCTTTCCAAGTGGATTCCTTCCTTGAGGGGCCGTGACATTTAGATTGATCGGGCGCATCGCGTCTATGACGGAGGGAGGGGCTCCGATCGGCCGCGCACTCTCATCTTCCGTGTACTGAGATGGTATGACAGATCAGATATCCTAAAAGGTGCTCGGCAGGCATATCCCGTGAAATGTTCACAGAGCAATGTCACACTGCTATTTTTTCCCGACTTTAGTCCGGCTACAGCGATCAGGAGAAAGGCATTTGGGCCGGTTTTGAAGAAGATGACAGCGCTTGGTCTCCAGCCCTTCCTCATCTATCCAGCGGTAATTAAGCTACGGCACAAAGGGGAACAGAGAAGCTACGATTCCCCTCAGAAAGCAGAGGATTTTTATCAGCTCCATGTCTCAGCAGAAGTCGTATGCCGCAACTCTGCGGGGGGGACGACGGGCGAGCAGCGACCGCTGTTTCTCCAGCTCAACGGGAGGGGCGTGACGGCCGGGATGGTCTTGGTCCTAGCTGCCCAGAAGGGGATGATAACAGGATGAGCATGGACGCTTGCTAAACCTATTGTTTGTGTTTTCTACTCTCCTACTGGGATATTGTCCTTATTTATCCGGTGCAACAATCTCTTTACTGGTAAGACTGACACTCCCCTTTTTTCTTTTTTGGAGGGGACTAATGGAGAGTAGGTTTAATTAATAAAAAAATATTTTTTGGCTGCGTGAGCCTTTCGGGAGACATGTCTTGCGTTGGAGTGGATCGGTCACGAATTATCACTGTTTTTTGTTGCTCAGTCAGACCTATGTTCTCGGTAATGTGCGGTCTGAGTTGTTCTCTGTTTATGGTTGTGGGTTGTTCATATTTTTATGTTGTTGTTTTTTTTATTACAGCAAACATTTATACTTTTATGTATTTTACCTTATTTCTAAAGGGATTTTTCATCTAGGAGGTTTGGTATCTAAAATGCACATCAGCGTTTACGTGTTATTTATAGAATGGAAGTGCTTCTGTTTTTTTCATTTATTGAGTACAATCTTGGGATTAAGAATATTCAATGCATACTCTAAATATTTTATCACTGAATGTGAATGGTTTAATATCTGCTGTTAAACAAACCCGTGTGTTAGAATATTTACACCGTAAATCTATTTCCTGTGCCCTAATTCAAGAGACACATTTAAAACAATCTGACGTGGCACGTTTCCAGAATAAATATTACAAATTAGCAGCTTTTTCTAGCGCTCAAAATAAAACTAAGGGGGTGCTTATCCTTGTTAACATGAAGTTAAATTTAACGATTGAACACCTTGGTAGTGATGAGAAGGGTAGATTTGTTTTTATCCGATGCAAAATATATAATAATAGGTTAGCATTGGTCTCTAGATTTCTCACAGATTTCTAAAACTTTACTTGAGGAGATTGATTGCCCTCTAGTGGTGGGTGGTGATTTTAATGCTGTCATAAATCTTGCTTTAGATAAATCTCAATCTGATACAACAGCCAATCCATCCTCTAAATTATTAAATAAATGTGTCACTGAGCTTAACTTAATCGATCTATGGAGAATTCAGAATACTAAAGCTAAGGACTTCACTTTTATTTCTAATAGACACAAGACTTTCTCTAGGATAGACTACATATTTCTCAGCCCATCTTTAATTTCGTTTAATTCCTCCATCTCTATATTACCAATTTTATTATCTGATCATTCTGCTATGTTGTGCAGTGTTCCTCTTTCCGACGTTAAAGCCAAGTCCCCTAGATGGTGCTTTAACTTATCATTATTAAGTAATCAGACTTTCATTACCTCTCTAAAAGAATATATTAAGGAATTCCTTGAAATTAATATGCCCTCTGATGTGGATCCTCAAATATTGTGGGAAACGACTAAGTGTGCTATACGAGGTTTCTGTATATCTTTCTCTTCTACTCGTGCCAATGCGAAAACTCACCAGTTTACACAATTAGAAAATAAAATCCAATCATTACAAAATCTACAAAAACAACATTTTACTGAGCAACAGGCTACACAGCTGTCCTCTTTAAAAGAAGAATATGATTTACTTTCACACTCAAAGGCGGAATTTATTTTACATAGGACTAGACAAAAATATTATTTTGAATCAGAGAGACCTAGTCATTTATTGACCCTTAGGCTGAAAGAATGCGAGTCTAAGGCATATATTAGCGCAATAAAATCATCGGATGATCAGGTCACCACGAACCCTGTGGCAATTAATGACATATTTTGTGTCTTCTTAATGATGATTCTGGTCTCTGTATTAATTCAATGCAAAAGAGAATGTTGTTTGCTGGTTTTACAGCTGCGAAGAAGTCAATAATCCAGAACTGGTTTACACCACACATGTGTAGAAAAACATATTGGATCCGTAGCCTCCTGCAAATATTGTCATGTGAATGTACAACGGCGCGAGTCGGTGGGGCCAAGCCTTCGACCGTTGATGCTTGGCAGTGTTTTCTTTTTTGTTATCAACAATTTTTTATTTTCATTTTTTTCACAAACAACAACATAATATCCAAAATAAAACAAAACAAAACAGCAGACACATACTCAACATATCAAGGTTCAATCAAAAGGGAGGGAGAGAGGGAAGGACAACAAGAACACAAAAGTTACTCCTTTAAATAATCACGTATATTCAGTAAAAAACACTGCCAAGCCTCAATGGTTGAAGGCCTGGCCCCACCGACTCGCGCCGTTGTATATTCACATGAGACAATTTGCAGGAGGCTACGGATCCAATATGCCTCTCTACAAATGTGTGGTGTAAACCAGTTCGGAATTATTGTCTTCTTCACAGCTGTAAAACCAGCAAACAACATTCTCTTTTGCATTGAACTAATACAGAGACCAGAATCATCATTAAGAAGACATAAACTTGGGTTTACAGACCAATCAATTCTCAGTAATGATGACAAAACCAGGTTTACATGTGTCCATAGACTGATGACGACAGGACATTCCCAAAACATATGCAGAAAAGTGGCCGATGATGTAGTGTTACATATATGGCAGTTCAAATTTGACTGCAGTTTCATTTTAAATCTTTTGTAAGGAGTTATGTATGCTCTATGAATGACTTTGAAGTGAATAAGACGATGAGCCAGATTTTTAGATGTTAAGCTGAGATTAGACCACACTCTCTCCCAGTCGACAGATAAATTAAGATCAGATAATTCCCTATTCCAAATAGTATTAATAGAAAGAGGTTTTGTAATACAATCAATAATTTTTATTATATATTAAGGAAACCAGCAGATGGTGCAATCCAGTCCCACATAGGATGAGAGGAAATGGAAGAAGACCAAGGAACGCCATACGCTTTGTGAGCAGAATGTAATTGAAGAAAAACAAAATATGCATATGCTGGTAGACAAAATTTGGCTCTCAATGCCTGAAATGAACAGAGGCCCTGGTTATCATATATATCACCGCACGTGTTTACACCTAAAGAGGACCAAGAGGGTTGGACAAATGGATGATTTCCACATACAAAGTTAAAATTGTGCCATAAAGGTGTACTGTTACAGAATTTGAAGGGTCCACCTATCCGACGTTCAACCGTTTTCCAGATTTTAATAGAGTTAGCCACAACCGGACCAAATTTATAATTATCCCCTTTTTTCCCTGTGCCAGTAAATAAAATATCTTGAAGTCTATTTGGTTTAACCTTGTCAGCTTCAATCACCCTCCATGAAACTGTAGATTGAGGATCAACCCAATTATGCAGGGCCTTAAGCTGGAACGACCAATAATATAATTCAAAATTTGGTACAGCCAGTCCTCGTGCGCTATTATGATGTTTTAATGTGTTAAGTTTAATTCTGGGACATTTATCATTCCAGATAAACTTAGAAATTATGGAGTTGATCTCCTTAAAGTAACCTGGAGGGGAGAAAGTGGTAGCATAGAGAAAAAAATATTAAATCGAGGTAACAAATTCATCTTAACAGTGGAGATTCTTCCTTGGAGAGAGACTTTAAGATTCTTCCATCTTTGAATGTCATTTTTGACCTTAACTAAAATGTTATTAAAATTGTCTCTGGCAATCTTATGAATGTTTTTATATATGGTAATGCCCAAATAGATGAAAGATTCCTTAATAGGGATAAATGAGGGAATAGAAAAAATAACCTTTACATTGTTAATTGGCATTAGAGCAGATTTGCTCCAATTTATTTTATATCCTGATAGGCTACTAAAATTATCAAATTCCTTAATTACACTAGAGACTGAAACATCAAAGTGGTCTAAATATAGAATAATATCATCAGCGTATAATGAAATACAATGATTATTGTCATGAATCTTAATCGATACTTCAGATTTCCTGATGGCTTGTGCTAAGGGTTCAAGAGATAGACAAAACAATAAGGGGGAAAGTGGACACCCCTGCCTCGTTCCCAGCTGTAAAGGGAATGAGGGGGAAATAATATTACCAGTTATGACTGATGCTGCAGGTGAGAGGTATAATGTCTTAATCATAGAAACGAAGTGTTCACCGAAGCCGAAATATTGCAGAACCACCCACATATAATTCCACTCTAGCCTGTCAAAGGCTTTTTCTGCATCAAGTGAAAAGACCGCACAAGGTGTTGGGTGGGAGTCAAGAATATGAAGGAGTCGACGCATATTGTCAGATGCATTGCGCCCCTTGATGAAACCAGTTTGGTCCTCCTTGATCAGACTGTGAATTACCTTCTCAAAACGAGAAGCAAACACTTTAACATAGATTTTTAGATCACATGGGATAAGCAAAATCGGTCTGTAGCTGGAACAATCTAATGGATCGTTCCCTTTTTTAAGAAGTAATGAAATCAGTGATGTTTTTTGATCTCTATGAAATACCCCATGTTCTATTGCAAAATTAAATGAGTTAAGCATAAGTATCCCTACCAAATCCCAAATTTCTAAATATAATTCAGGGGGGAGACCATCTAGACCCGGCGATTTGCCCTTTTGAAGGCTCTTTAGAGAGACGTGAAGTTCCTCCAAACTTAATGGGGCCTCCAAAGATTCTTTATCCATCTGTGAGATCCGAGGCAGTTCCAATTTATCTAAATACTGCTTACAAATTGGTTCATCAAAATCTGTTTCGGCTTTATACAGATTTGTGTAAAAACCTTTAAATATGTCATTAATTGCCACAGGGTTCGTGGTGACCTGATCATCCGATGATTTTATTGCGCTAATATATGCCTTAGACTCGCATTCTTTCAACCTAAGGGCCAATAAATGACTAGGTCTCTCTGATTCAAAATAATATTTTTGTCTAGTCCTATGTAAAATAAATTCTGCCTTTGAGTGTGAAAGTAAATCATATTCTTCTTTTAAAGAGGACAGCTGTGTAGCCTGTTGCTCAGTAAAATGTTGTTTTTGTAGGTTTTGTAATGATTGGATTTTATTTTCTAATTGTGTAAACTGGTGAGTTCTCGCTTTGGCAAGAGTAGAAGAGAAAGATATACAGAAACCTCGTATAGCACACTTAGTCGTTTCCCACAGTATTTGAGGATCCACATCAGAGGGCATATTAATTTCAAGAAAGTCCTTAATATATTCTTTTAGAGAGGTAATAAAAGTCTGATTACTTAATAATAATATGTTAAAGCGCCATTTAGGGGACTTGGCTTTGACATCGGAAAGAGGAACACTGCACAACATAGCAGAATGATCAGATAATAAAATTGGTAATATAGATATAGAGGAATTAGATGAAATTAAAGATGGGCTGAGAAATATGCAATCTATCCTAGAGAAAGTCTTATGTCTATTAGAAAAAAAAGTGAAGTCCTTAGCTTTAGTATTCTGAATTCTCCATAAATCGATTAAGTTGAGCTAAGTGATAAATTTATTCAATAATTTAGAGGATGGATTGGCTGTTGTATCAGATTGAGACTTATCTAAAGCAGGATTTATGACAGCATTAAAATCACCACCCACCATTAGAGGGCAATCAATCTCCTCAAGCAAAGTTTTGGAAATCTGTGTAAGGAATGCACTGTCTGTCTCATTCGGACCATAAATAGAGACCAATGCTAACCTATTATTATATATTTTGCATCGGATAAAAACAAATCTACCCTTCTCATCACTACCAAGGTGTTCAATTGTTAAATTTAACTTCCTGTTAACAAGGATAAGCACCCCCTTTATTTTGAGCGCAGGAAAAAAGCTTTTAATTTGTAATACTTATTCTGGAAACGTGCCATGTCAGATTGTTTTAAATGTGTCTCTTGTATTAAGGCACAGGAAATAGATTTACGGTGTAAATATTCTAATACACGGGTTCTTTTAACAGCAGAATTTAAACCATTCACATTCAGTGATAAAATATTTAAAGTGTGCATTGAATATTCATAATCCCAAGATTGTACACAATAAATGCAACAAAAAAAAAAAAAAAAAAAAAACAGAAGCACTTCCATTCCGTAAATAACACGTAAACACTGATGTGCATTTTAAATACCAAACCTCCTATATAAAAAATCCCTTTAGAAATAATGTAAAATAGATAAAAGTATAAATGTCTGCTGTAAAAAACAAAAACAACATAAAAATGTGAACATCCGACAACCATAAACAAAGAACAACTCAGACCGCACATTCTCGAGAACATAGGTCTGACTGAGCAACAAAAAACTGTGATAGGTCGTGACCGATCCACTCCAACGCAAGACATGTCTCCCGAAAGGCTCACACAAAAAAAAAAAAAATATTAATTAACCCTACTCTCCATTAGTCCCCTCCTAAACAGAAAAATGGAGAGTCAGTCTTACCAGCAAAGAGATCGTTGTACCGGATAAATAAGGACAATATCCCAGTATAAGAGAAGAAAACGCAAACAATAGGTTTAGCAAGCATCCATGCTCATCCTGCTATCATCCCCTTCTGGGCAGCTAGGGCCAAGTCCATCCCGGCCGTCACGCCCCTCCCGTCGAATTGGAGAAACAGCGGTCGCTGCTCCCCGGTCGTCCCCCCGCAGAGCTGCGGCATAGGACTTCTGCTGAGACATGGAACTGATAAAATCCTCTGCTTTCTGAGGGGAATCGTAGCTTCTCTGTTCCCCTTTGTGCCTTTAGCTTAATCACCGCTGGATAGATGAGGAAGGGCTGGAGACCAAGTGCAGTCATCTTCTTCAAAACCGGACCAAATGCCTTTCTCCTGATCGCTGTAGCCGGACTAAAGTTAGGAAAAAACAGCAGTGTGACATTGTTCTGTGCGCACTTCACCGGATACGCCTGCCGAGCACCTTTCAGGATATCTGATCTGACATGCCATCTCAGCACACGGAAGATGAGAGTGCGCGGCCGATCGGAGCCCCTCCCTCCGTCATACACGCGATGCGCCCGATCAATCTCAATGTCACGGCCCCTCAAGGAAGGAATCCACTTGGAAAGATTAGCTCGGAGGAAACTAGCTGCATCTGGACCTTCCATCCCTTCTGGGAGCCCCACCAGTCTAACGTTGTTCCTCCTAGACCGGTCCTCCATATCTGTCATCTTCTCGGTGAGTCGCTCCAGCTGATCCTTTAAATCCGTAACTGTTCTCTTATCTTCCCGCGCCGCTGCCTGAACAGAATCAACGCGGTCACGTGTCTGCTTCGTCTTGGTAGCTATGGCCTCAAACTCCTCTCTTAGCTCTTTAACAGACATATTGGTCGCTTGTATGTCCTCACGCAGTTCGCGCAATGCTGGAATCAGCACAGAGTTCATCGCATCTCGTACCGCCGATTTCACAACCGAATTCAAAGTGCTTTGGTGTTCTTTAAATGCTAGTTCAATGCGGCTAGCAATAGCACTGTCCAGGTCTTCACTTGAGATGGCTGAATCTCTGAATTTTTTATTCATTGGCGATTGCTCAATCTCTCTTTTCCGATCCCCTTTGTCTGCCTTAGTACTCATGATGGGTCTAATGCAGAGTGGTTCAAATTTTACTGACAGGATCGTAAAATATATTGGCAAAGTGAGCGGAGCGAAAAACTAAGCCTGCATCACCGTCGAGGGGTCACGTGATCCTACAGTGTTTTCTTTTTGATGTACGTGATTGTATGGAGGAGTGACTTGTTTTGTGTTTTTATTGTCCTTCCCTCTCTCCCTCCCTTTTGACTTGACTTTGAGCTATTGAGTATATGTCTGTTGTTTTGTTTTGTTATATTTTGGATGTTATGTTATGTTATGTGTGAAAAAAAAAAAAAAATGTTGATAACAAAAAAAAAATATATAAAGCTTTAAATATTTCACAATGCTACCCTGCTAAATCATTAAAACAGCTTCGCTACTAAAAAGTAGCAATGCTACTGCTACTAAAAATTGTAAATAAGCTAATAGTTTTCCATCTTTTAGCAACGCTTCTGCCTAAAGTCCAAACTATACCTCAGTTTTGATGCGAATCCTTAGCATATGTGTACTACAAACTACACTACACTACACAAACTCCATTTGATAGCATGTGGCGTTAAACACAGGTGCTCGACACATGCACTAGAAAAATAATCATCAGTTTATGCACCATTTCTCGCTAGAAGTTATAAGAGAATTTTTTTTAAAAAATGGTCCTTGCATTTATTTAAAGCTGTGGGAATCTTTTAACCCCCTCACGTAACAACATGTTCATCTATAGTTCTTGTGTCTCTGGTAGTTTGTTGTTGTTCCGTCCTCAATCGTTTTCTTTTTTACGACTGTGAAACCTTCCACATTGTGGACAAACTAATTAGCGCAAAAAATGTGCGAGCTCAGCAAACAAAAAAATCTGTATGACTAAAAATTTAAGTAGACTAGATGTTACATTCCAGATAAAGATAATAGATTGATAAGTACGAGAGATTGGTGAAGTAATCCAAGAAGAGAAGTCTGAACCCTAGCTTGTGTCAGTTCCTGATTCCTATTGTTTTGTCACCTTTCCGCCATCCTGATATCAACAGTGACAAAAGCCCAAAAATGAAAAGGAGGCTTCCTGGGGGAAGAAACATTAAGGGTGCATCTTGTTGCGGGGGAGCTCTCAGCAAATGCCCGGTCAGAAGTGCAACTCTTTGAATATCCATGGTGACCAGTCACTGTTCCTCTAGTATGTTCACAGGCCGAGTGAGTTTCTACTCAGAAAGAGAGACCTCACAGGCAACCCATGACAACCAATGTGGCATGGAGAGAAACTAAGATTAAGACAACTGGGGATTGAGCAGATTGTCCTTTTTCAACCTGTCACTCTGGACACATGTTGTTCATTGTGGGGAGGTTGTGAATGATTAATAGGGCACATGTAGGGGCGGGGGGGGAACTCATTTTTTGCATGTCTTCACAATGATATGTGTACATGCTTGTGTTGAGTCCACTGTTTTGGTGTATGAAGACCTGTGGTTGTATGGCACATATGGCCAAACTCACTGGAGCAGCTGAAATAGCGTGTTGAGCAGCAGCTGCCCGTGGCTTTACCCTGCTAGGCAGCACAGGCGGTGGGCAACAGGCCACTCTTCTTCTGCTGTGACAGGAGGATCTTCAGATGCTGCCAGGCTAGTTTACTCCTCTGGCCTGAGCTGCAGTCATTCGCAGCCATGTTCTGTCACAACCAATTGGTGTGAGATCAGCTGCCCAAAGCACCCAACAGCAGACATCTACACGCAATCCAAACTGCAGTTATCCCATTATGCATCTTGATGTGTTCACAATACCATACAACTCCTATTCCTGCAGTATGTGTAGAGTATACTATGTGTGCTATCTTAGGCAACAAAACACACTTCAAAGAACATATGCACTGTTATATATTTGTATGTACTGTTGCACTGTTATCCAGGAACTCTATTTTTAAAAATAGAAATATAATATAAAAAAATATATATACATTATATTTGAATTTACATGTAATTGAATGCAAGAAATATGACAATTAAAATAATTGTATTTTATATATCATTTGTCATTGATTTTATTTAAATTTTATCATTTAAATTTGATAAACTAATTTACATTTACATTTAATAAAATAAATCTATGAAAATAAAAACTATTATTTGTCTCAATATAACATAATAATCTTTTTTTTTTTTTGTCGGGAGTGTTTTGGTGTGTGCCCCCCCCCCCCAAACGTATTGCTTTATCATGTAAATATGTACATTAATTAAATAAATTTAAATCTATATTTAATTCTTTGTCTCAACAATTATTTTTTCTTATAGTTTGTCTCAATATAATATAATATTGTCACGTTGCACACAGCAGGGAGGAACAAGGACACGCAGACGAGAACGTAAACTCAAATAATAGTATTTAATAAAACATCAGGGCTAGACATGGCAAGGCGTACAGACAGGAAACACCGGGATTAATGAGTAGACCAGACCAAATTAAACTGAACAGACAGGACTATAAATACACAGGTTAATCATAGATAATTAGACAAACACGCTGGACAAGGATTAACTCATAATGACACTTAACGAGGACAGGAAACAAACCAAATATGGACACAAGAGGCGGGAACACTTGACACACACAACAGAACCCTGACATAACTCCCCCCTCCCGGAAGGCGTGTCCCACGCCTTAACAGTTCCACCGGGGAGGGGGGGTGGGGGACCTCCAGAGCAGAACAGATAACGGAGGCCATGGCGAAGCTGGGAGCTCTTTGCAAGGAGCTCAGGAGGCCATGGCAGGTGGTCTTTCATGGCCGTTGCCTCGTCCCTCGGCCAGGCAACTCCAGCCGGAACCCTTCTACCCCCCAAAAAACAATTCCCTGGGGAAGTTACAGGGTATCAGGAGCCCTCCGGGGCTAAACAGAAAGGAACAGGACAGCCCACAGGAACAGGAAGCCCTCCTGGGATAAGCTTGGAAGCTGAGCCTTCTTCTGGGCATGACATGACATCAGGGGCCCTCACAGGGTCCCTCAGCAAAAGCTTCCACTTCCACGACACGGGGGCAGGTGGCTGGAAATGGCCTCCGCGGCCACTACAAGAAGAGCCGCCTGCCCCAGACAAGTCTCCATGGACAAGACCGTCAAGATACATTAAAACTATTCCTGAGGGCAAGACAAGACTTAAAAACCATGACTCTGGGGACATGGCATGGCATTCCTGGCCGTGATGTGGACTGGATCGACGGGGCTAGGGTTAGCGGCGACCGGCGGGCATGAGTCAGCGGCGATCCGGCGGGCTTGAGTCAGCAGCGATCAAGCGGGCTTGAGTCAGCGGTGGGCCGGCGGGCATTGAGTCAGCGGCGGGCCGGTGGTGTGATCTCCCGCAAACGGCGGGCCTGGGGGAATGGCAACCCGGGAACTAGAGAACCAGCCGGCGGGCTTGGGATAGCCACAACCAGTGGCGAATATCTCCCGTGATCGGCGGGCATGAGGGCTCGCGGCCAGCGGACTCGCTTGCCGCGAGAGACAAAACACAGGAACTAATAAAAACTTGAAAAAACGAACAAAACAAAACAAGGTGAAGGGGTGCCGCTTACGGTTAGGTCTGGTCTTCTGTCACGGTGCACATAGCAGGGAGGAACAAGGACACGCAGACGAGGACATAAAACTCAAATAATACTATTTAATAAGACATTAGGGCTAGACATGGCAAGGCTTACAGACAGGAAACACCAGGATTAACAAGTAGACCAGACCAAATTAAACTGAACAGACAGGCCTATAAATACACAGGTAAATCATAGATAATTTGACAAACATGGCTGGACAAGGATTAACTCATAATCACATCAGACGAGGACAGGAAACAAACCAAATATGGACACAAGAGGCGGGAACACATGACACACACAACAGAACCCTGACAAATATAATATAATATAATGCAATATAACTTATTGCTATATCATGAAAATCTACACATTTATATTAAATTGAATGATTTATTAAATTGTATAAAATATGCATTTAAATAGAAATATATCCAAATAGATGAACAACAACATTAATGATAACAATAACAACAATAATAATAATAACATTAAAATAAATGTGTTATTATATTATATATTATTTTTAGTTATATTATTTAGTTATTTAGGGTTGTGTGTTCCAACCTATTGCAATATCATGTGAATCTGAACATTTTAATTACATTTAATAAATTATTAAATTTTATTTATATTTACTATACATTAAATAAAACAAATATATGAGTAAAAACGAAATTAAATAAAACTAAATCATGTTTTAGTGTTTTAATATTTGTATTTTTTTATAAGTTGTGCCAAGTTTGAGCTGTTTTTACTGCATCTTGTCAGTTTAATTATAGATTAACTTTTAGAAACACACCAAGACCCCTGTGGTTATGCTGTTGCATCTTCCTGATTTCAAATGCAAGACAACGTCCTGTGTGAACGACCCCTTAAATTAGTTATTTTCGAACTTCTTGATTATGTAAGCACTGTACTCATGGACTCGTTTTAAAATGTGATGAGGAGGCCAAACTTCCCAGATACTAGCAGAGATATTCCAAAAGCATCTCAAGGACATAAATATCACACGTCGCCCGGGCCTCGCAATGGAAGTTTAAACGCGAAGCATGCACCAGAATTACTTTTATCCTCTCAGCCATTTTAAGAGGACATCGTGAATAAATAAATAACTAATAAATCCTGCTCCTCGTAGTAATTTACACAACCTGCCAGCATATTGAATTTGAAGCCTGGTTTAGAAATTCTTGCAAATCCAGCTTTGGGGCTGATTAACATTATACTTCCCTCCTCCCCGCTGCCGAAAACACAACAAAAAACATCCTGATCAGCACAAAACGCTTCCATAACTCAAGCGAAGCTCAAATGGAGATTTTCCTCACTGACGCCCATGGGGCTTCGAGTGAGGAGAAAACTCTCCTCCGTCATCCTGGGAGACGATATTGTGTTTAGCAAAAAACATGATGACCATAAATCAATTATCTGACATTTCCACTCAGCGGCTTTCTGCTTCAGGAGGAGGGGTGGAGAAAGGCAAAAGGCTAGGTTGAATTACATGTAAAAGAACTAGACCTGCGGACTGTTAAACGGAAGCTCGCAAAATTAAATGGGTTCTTTGAAAAGGCCAGACTGTGCGTTCCCGCCGGTTGTACCCTCATTTGTTAATTGGACTCCTGCAAGTTTTTGCTCCCTCGTTCACTGATGGTTGCTTGGCACACCTTTCATATTAAAGGTAAAAATCTCTCAGGTCTATTAGAAAGTGAGAAACCAGGTAATCAGGCCAGGAGGACACCATAGGGGTCCTTCTATGAAAACGATGCAATTTGTGTTGTTCATGGCTGTAAAAAATTACTTTAGCATATTACAGCTAATTGCACCATTTACAGTTTTACTACCCATTTAACTTGAAATAAATGCAGTTAAAAGCTATAATTGTAATATAATATAATATAATATAAAGTCTTAAATGTGTCCCCAGCTAATGCTTCAACCCTGTTTCAGCCATATTTTTAAGTATTCTATAAATAATCAAAATAAATAAAACAGAAGAAATTATATATTTATGGTTGCAGATCTTCAGTCTTAATGTTTGATTATGGATCAACCCTGTTACCATATTCTTAAATATTCCATAAATTAACAATATAAATAAAATAAATTGTCTTAAGGAGAAGACAATTTATTATTTGTTACTTGAAAAATGTTAATCAAAAGAGACAATCACATTGTAAAGGCATAATCTGGTCTTTGTGAAAGTCCTTATTCCAGGTTTTCAAACCCCACAAAATATATTGATTCACTTGCGAATGATCACCATTCTAAAAATAATATAAAGGCAGCTATATTTATATTTTGTGCATATAAAATTTGTTTATATGGAGTGAGAAAAGTATTAAGTGAGATTTTTCTAAAGACACAAAAATGAAATAAAATGTTTTCAAAATGGTTTACTGAATTACTGTTCCAAAATAATTGCTGTCAAAATAATTGCAAAATTCAATTATATCATGTCAGCGAATCATTATAGCCTAAATAGTTAAACTAAATATTATAATAAGTAAAACATATGTCAGTTAAAGCCATAAAAAACTTTTTTGCTACTTAAAATAAAATAATTGTTAATTAAAATAAAATAAATTATAAAAAAGAAACTTACTTCAACTATTTGTCAAGGCAACATTTTTCATATTTAGTTTAATTTGAACTATTAAAACAAAAACTTAAACTAAATCTAATAAATTAAAATGAATGAAAACTATACATACATAAAAACTAATAAAAATTATATAAACACAAAATAATTCAAACTTAAACTACAATTAAAGTGAAACCAGGAAACTACATCTGAATCAAAATATTCACTTTAATATTGTATCAATGATACTAAAACTATAATGGTATTTTCTCATTTTTAAAAATCAGAAGAAAAGAAAAATATTATATAGCATTATCAAATTTATCTGGAACACATACATGTATACTACAATAGCTGGACCAACCAGAACAAAACCCTCCAAAAACACAAACATATTTATGTATTTTTGGATGTTGTTTTTGCATTTTTTTCCCCCACATAATACTAGCCTCAAGACATAAAGGTAAATACTACTTTTATTAGCATTTGTGTCCATAAAAAGGTGTAATTATTTAACACCTGCCGTGTACCGAGGTGACTATTAAAGTGAGTTTCACAATGGAAAACAAAACCTGCATGGAAAGCAATTCCACAATATTCCAATGCTTTCTTGAATTTAAATATGCAAGGCTGCAAGCAGAGGGGCCGACTAACAACAGCATCATTATAGAAAAAGCATTATTATTACCAGACTGTTTGTTTAAATAAACCCCTCGGGCTGTAATTTGAGGAAAAGAAGATATGCGGTTCACACCACGCAGCACTAGAAGACTACTTAATTTCTCAAGAAAAAAAATGGACTCATTACACGACAAAGGAAAAGTCCTGCCTTAGCACTTTGTCCACCAGGGGCCCGAAAGTATGCGTGCAGGGGCCTCTGGGAGAAGAAGTGGAACATTGGCAGGCTCCCGCCTAGAACATCCGGCCCAAAACCTGGCCTTGCCATTGCTGAATTATCCGATTGCTTGGCTTGAGAGTAAACAAGGATTACGTAGTCAGTGTGTACGTGCATGTCTGCGAGAAAGGGAGCGAGATAATCGGAAAGTGGAGAAAGGCTGCGGCCAGCTGGTGTCTCCGACTGTAAAACTGACATCTTAAATCAGCGTGGCCCGTAATTAACACCCAGCACCTCCGGACATGATGGGAAAGGAAGAGATTATTTCATGCCTGGGGACGTTGCACCTCTCATCATTGAGATAGAATGCAGTGAGGGCTTTGTTGTTGTATGAATGACTTCATTTTCTCTCAGGCACGTCTTTGAAAAGCAAATATGGAAAATTCAAAGTGTTGTCAGCGTTTGTGGTTTGCGATGCAAGGACAGATAAGTCTGATTTGTTTTAAAATAAAGAAAACATTAGTCAAAATCAAATAAAAAATCAGAAGTTTTTTCTTTAGTTTATCCAAAACTTAAAAATCTGTTGCGATTTACATTTTTACCAAAAATCGTATGACTAGTTCGGAAGAAAATGCTTGAACGTATCCTCCATACTCTAGGGGGCGATAGAGTTACTTTCAAATGCCTCTGACATTAAACTAAATCCATTAGCTAATCAGATTCAGGTAGCAAGATATAAACATAATGAATTCAACTAACATGCAGGTTCTTGTAAAACTATTGCACTGCTATGCTAGTACTCCACCTGAAAAAGAAAACTGATAATAACTGAAGATTGTCTATGTTAATATTGACTTCTTGCCACAATGTCGAAAAATGTGATACGCACTTGCGTTGAGTTACGAATTGTGTTCTGAAACATTTCGCAACACAGAGACATGTGAAATCAAGCTGGCATAGCTATAAGCAACTAAATTTGCGTAGTTGCAGGGGACATTCACAAAATATGCATTGTTGCATTTTATATTTTTTGTCCACTATATCATTTCTTGCTGTTCTTTTAGTGTGTTGTGACGTGAGTGAGTTTTAAAATGTCTTGTCAAAGTACATACAGCTAAACATAAAAAAAATCACCAAAAATGACAAAAAGTACCACAAAGTTAGTACATAGTAAGATTATCGTTAAACGGTTGCGCTTCTAGTGCTTCATCTGAAAGGGGGAAAAAAGGATAATTAAAGATGTTTATGCTTATATTGGCTTCATGCAACAATGCTGACAATGCAATGTGTGTTCACTTACAAATTGTGATCTGACACATTTTGTAACACAAAAACAAGTTTGCATAGCTAGAAGCGTCTACATTTGCATACTTGCGTAGAGTATGTTTTTGTGGTAAAAAAGGACATTTACAGAATATGTAGTGTTGTTGCGTTATATCTGCACTAATTTTTATAATTGTTTGTACATGTTCACAGATGGACATTTCTCGTCATTCTTTTAGTGACTCGAGTGCTATGTTTTAAAGATGCCTTGTCAAATTCTGTACATTTAAACTTCCAAAAAAAGTACAGTGAAAAGTCCATATGACTCGAAAGTATTTTGTGCGAGGAACAGAGATAAATTTAAGATGTTTTTGCTTCATTTACACTTAAACAAGACCTGATCAAGACATGTTAGGGTTGACATCAATGGACACCACTAGTTCTCACATGTCTCGAGAACGATCACGAACGAAGTTTGATTTTGCACCAATGCGAATGCGATTTGATTTACGGTGGATTTCAAGATTTTAAGTGAGCAACAACTTTAAATTCCGGTCTGTTCCTCAAAAAGCTAAAATATAACTTCAGGATACTTGGAATATACAAGTAGCAACTACTTTTGGTATGGTACTTCTTGTCCTTTTTTGGAGCTTGGTCCTTTTCATTGTATGGAAAATTTTGTAAAATGACTCTCATGTTCTATGGATAATAAAAGCCAAACAGGTCTGGAACAACATGAGGTTTGAGCAAATGATCACAGAATTTTCATTCCCTTTCTCTTTCCAGGTATGGTTGGATATGATAACAGCAAAACAGATTGAAGGGTAAAATCAAACAGCGCCTGTCACTGACCTGTCCCTGACCTCAAATAGGCCTTTAATACCCTCGGCTATGAAACTGCTAATCAGCCAGCACCAAAAGGCCAGAGCTCAGAGATATAGCCTTCAACCTCAAACTCTCTCTCGCTCTGTTTTCCACCTGCCAGTCATCAGGGCACCTCTGCCGCAGGAGCTTCCCGATAGACCTGTGGTCCGTTCCATCCACTGTTCAAATCAATTAACAAGGCAGATATTAAGACTGTGTTATTCTACACATGGTGTGTAATTGAAACAGATCAGTAATTGAAAAGCTCACTATGGGGAAAGGGAAAGAGAGAGAGAGACAGACAGAGACTAAAATGCAGAATGAGAAGGAAGACTGTGGGACATCAAGACAATCACAACAATGAACCAGAAACATTACTGTAGATGTTAGTGTGCTATACTTTAGAGAGTCACTTTCCTATGGAAGCCTGTTAAGATGAGAGAGAGGGAATTTCACTTTATTTCTTGAATGTTCCTGTGGCTCAGTGGTAGAGCATTGCTTTAGCAGCGCAAAAGGTTGTGGGTTTGATTCCCAGGGAACACACATAGTGATAAAAACATGTATAGCTTGAATGCACTGTAAGTCGCTTTGGATAAAAGCGTCTGCTAAATGCATAAATGTAAATTTACAGCATTATATCTTCCAACTGCAACGTCTCATAAACGCAGCTTTCAAACAACTGCTTGTGACTTTATATCTACTAATTCTGACTTTAATGCTTGTAACTGTGATACACACCCCCCCCCCCCCCCCCCCATAAAACTCGCATTGTGTGAAATAGTTGCAATTGTAACAATTGTGAGTTTACATCTCTCAATTCCGACTTTATACCTTTCAATAACAACTAAATTTCTCTTAATTGCGACTATTTATTTTTTTGTGACATTGTATCTCCTGGTTGTGTCTACGCAACTCGCTAGTGCCACTTTATTTCTCGTGATTGCTATTTTATATCATCCATTTGCGATTTTATACCTCCCAATTGTGACTTTACTTTTGTTACAACATGTCCCACTGCTTGACACTAACCAACATAAACCCCTAACTCCATTTCCACACCTTACTTTTTGAATAGTATTCTTAGATGTCCAGACTCTAATCCAACCAATAGCAAAACAACCCATGCAAATACCTGTCATCCATTACTAGGAGTGAGTTTGCACTTATATATGCTTTCTTCACTTTGTCACTGGGAAAAGGGACCCTCGGGATGCTTGTTTATATGCTTTTTGCTTACGCAATCATGAAGAGAAGCGCGACTCTGGAGTCAGTATTAGCTGTCACTTCCTGTCAAGTCATCGACGAGCATTTAGCAGTGATAAGACCACATATCTCAGAGCTCCATACTTATGTTATTTCCCCAGTGAGAGCCAGGTGAATTTAATCAAATTAAGTCTCTGAATTTCCTCATCTTTAAAGTGACAGCCTCTCACAAGTTTTACATGAGCTTCTGGAGTGTTTTTTTTTTTTTTCAGGAAAGAGAAATGCATTAAAATTCTCCTTCCATTTTATCCACTTTAATCTCCCTATTTCAGAGTTTACTCGCTTGTGCATCTTACAAGTCAATTGAAATGGGGATATTGGAACTGCAAGCAAATATGTTTCAGAGGAAAATTTTGACTCATCAAAATGCTCCACAAACAACATCCTGTTACTGCAGTCTGCACAGGTATCGCACACTACAAGCAGGCTTTTAAAAGTTAATAGTTCAAATGATTTCTAGAGTGTTGCTAGATGGTCACTTGCCAAGACAAAGGATTCCACCTCCAATTCTCTATAATGTGGTCCCTTGATGTGACATTGGTTCTTCCTTTGGGATTTGTTTTAACCTGTTTTCATCATTCACCAGACAAAAATTATAAGTATGATCATTTATAGAAGTAATAGCACACCTCAGCTAAATAAATCACATGATTTGAGGTATCATTACTCTGTCAGAAAAAATAAATCTCTCTAAACATTGTACCTTTCAGGATTTAACAGCTTGTCACTTGGGCAGCACCCTTAAAGAAACAATGTTGTGCCTTACTACTACTCTGAGGTACTAATATGCACATTTTATCCTTAAGGTACTAGTTTGAAACTTGTAGGGGTAAATAGGGTACAAAGATTCCACCTCAACCTCCTAGAAAAATGTAAGCTGCCCAGTAACTACCTAACTGCCACATTTGACTACTCCAGACATGTTGACACATCCATCAACTTGTCCTCACTTACAGTAAAAATCAATGAGTTTCCCAAGATGCCACAACATTGAGCATGCTCTGGCTGTAAAAACTGCAGAAATTTAAATTCCTGAAGAAATGGAATAAACTTTCACATTTGAGGTTGGTTTCTTTGTTCAGATGAATTAATTCAATATTACTGGTTTTAAAACTATGGTAGTTTTTTTTTTTTTAATGTTGTGTTAGCTAATGGCTTCATCATGTTGTAGTGTGTTAATTTAGCAGAATTATCTGTTTAAGTCTATTGCAGATATAGATATTCATACATAACTCCCGCAACTATTCCTTTAATAAGGCATCTACAGGCGGGATCACGTGACCCTTCGACGCCGATGCAGGCTTAGTCTTTCGCTCTGCTCACTTTGCCACATATTTTATGATCCTGTCAGTAAAATTTTAACCACTCTGCATTGGACCCATCATGAGTACTAAGGCAGACAAAGGGGATTGGAAAAGAGAGATTGAGCAATCGCCAATGAAGAAAAAATTCAGAGATTCAGCCATCTCCAGTGAAGACCTCGACAATGCTACTGCTAGCCGCATTGAACTAGCATTTAAAGAACAGCAAAGCACTTTAAATTCGGTTGTAAATTCGTCAGTAAGAGATGCGATGGAGTCGGTGCTGATTCCAGCATTGCGCGAACTGCGTGAGGATATACAAGCGACCAACAAGTCTGTTAAAGAGCTAAGAGAGGAGTTTGAGGCCATAGCTACCGAGAAGAAGCAGACACGTGACCGCATTGATTCTGTTCAGGCAGCGGCGCGTGAAGATATGAGAACAGTCACGGACTTAAAAAATCAGCTGGAGCAACTCACCGAGAAGATGACAGATATGGAGCACAGGTGCAGGAGGAACAGCGTAAGACTGGTGGGTCTACCAGAAGGCGTGGAGGGTCCCGACATGGCTGGTTTCCTCAGAGTTAATCTTTCCAAGTGGATTCCTTGGAAAGGCATTTGGTCCGGTTTTGAAGAAGATGACAGCGCTTGGTCTCCAGCCCTTCTTAACATCTATCCGGCGGTAATCAAACTACGGCACAAGGGTGAGCAGGAAAGCTTCGATTCCCCTCAGAAAGCGGAGGATTTTATCAGATCCCTGTCTCAGCAGCAGACGTATGCTGCGGCTCTGCGGGGAGGGGGCGGGGGAACAGCGGCCACTATCTCTGGTCCTATAGCTTCCCAGGAGGGGAGGATGGGAGGATAGACATGGACGGAAAAAAAGGGGATAATTATAAATTTGGTCCGGTTATAACTAACTAGGAGGACCGTTCAAATTTTGTAACAGTACACCTTTATGGCACAATTTTAATTTTGTATGCGGAGGTCGTCCATTTGTCCAACCCTCTTGGTCCTCTTTAGGTGCAAACACGTGCGGTGATATATATGATAACCAGGGCCTCTGTTCATTTCATACATTAAGAACCAAATTTTGTCTACCAGCATCCGCATATTTTGTCTTTCTTCAATTACGTTCTGCTCTCAAAGCTTATGGCGTTCCATGGACATCTTCTATTTCCTCTCATCATATGCGGGACTGGATTGCACCATCTGCTGGTCGGCCATCGGTTTCCTTAATATATAATAAAATTATTGATTGAATTACAAAACCTCTTTCTATTAAAAATATTTGGAATAGGGAATTATCTGACCTTAATTTATCTGTCAACTGGGAGAGAGTGTGGCCTAATCTCAGCTTAACATCTAAGAATCTGGCTCATCATCTTATTCACTTCAAAGTCATTCATAGAGCATACATAACTCCTTACAAAAGATTTAAGAACTGTCACCGTCCCACCTGTGGGACGCTTGGCGCTCTTTTTTTCGTTGTCTTTTTTCCCTATCAAATATTTTAGTAATCATCATAAATTATATATCATTTGAAAGCTTAAAAACTCAAAATTCATCCTGTGAAAACCATTTTGAAATCGGATATTGTGTTACCATGGAAATGGTACTTTAAAATGTTTTGGCGGTCTCCTCCCCCTTAGTGGGCGGTGTCAAGTGTCATATTACACGATGCATTATGGTCTTTTAGAATCAAAACTCTTTATAATCTTGACAAAATACATATTGTCGGAAAGGTCTGACTCTCAGGATTCCATATTTGGTGGTCTTTTTGTGATCGGAGTAATATTGACAGAGAAATTTAGACATTTGTGACAGAAAAAATCATCAAAAAATTTAAATGGAGTTTGAATGGCACCCGGTGGCTGTTTGTGGTATGACGCCCTAAATAAAATCTCACAGGAACCTCAATTTTTTCATATCAACTTCAAATTTGGAACAAATTTGAACTGCCATATATGTAATACTACATCATCAGGTACCTTTCTGCATATGTTTTGGGAATGTCCTGTCGTCATCAGTCTATGGACACATGTAAACCTGGTTTTGTCATCATTACTGCAAATTGATTGGTCTGTTAACCCAAGTCTGTGTCTTCTTAATGATGATTCTGGTCTCTTTATTAGTTCGATGCAAAAGAGAATGTTGTTTGCTGGTTTTACAGCTGTGAAGAAGACAATAATACAGAACTGGTTTACACCACACATGTGTTGAAAAACATATTGGATCCATAGCCTCCTGCAAATAGTGACATGTGAATGTACAATGGCACGAGTCGGTGAGGCCAGGCCTTCGACCATTGATGCTTGGCAGTGTTTTTTGGTGGATATACGTGATTGTATAAAGGAGTGACTTTTTGTGTTCTGATTGTCCTTCCCTCTCTCCCTCCCTTTTGATTGGACCTTGAAATGTTGAGTATATGTCTGTTGTTTTGTTTTGTTGTGTTCTGGATGCTATGTTGTGTTGTGTGTGAGAAAAAAAATAAAAAAATAAGGCATCTACAGATACATATCTATGCTTCCAACCACAGAGAAAACTCTAGTCTGTCAGAACTGTACAGGATGATTTACTCCTTAAGTTCAAATCTCCAAAACTAAAAATAAGCATTAGTACTAGTTTTTTCCTATCTGCAAACAAACTTTTAACTGCGACCCTGTTTGTGACGCCAATGCATTCAGGCAATCACCATAAAAGCCTAGAGAAACACCCAAGTCAGTTTTCTACTTTCTCTCATTTTGGGTATTTCGACTTTCCACACACACGCACGCTGCAATTACAGGTAGAGAAAGAAGTGGTTGCAAATATCCTTTCATTGTTTCTTTCTCGTCTCACACTACAGGGTGGCCTAGCACTTTCCATGTTCTCCACTAAAATGTGCCATTTAAAAGGCCAAGTGGCTTTAAATTAGCCGCAGGCCGTCTCTCCGGGCGGAAAGGGCACATCTTCACATTTTTAAAGAGATGTTTTCAATTAAATCAGTATTGGAGAGAGCATATGCTAATGCCATGAATATTTAATGTATGTTCTGAGAAATAGTTAAGACCCCTCTGGTCACAAGGCTCTTTTCCTCACAATCAGTATGAGAGACGAGAAAAGTAAAAGAGAAACTAGAAGAAGACGTTGACAGCTCTCGGGCAGAGCGGAGGGGAGATAAAGGATGGGAGAGTGGGAAGAGATAACTTGGGCTTTTAAAAGCTGCTTTTCCTTCTTCTCTGTCTCTCTCCTCCTTTCTTTCACTGACTAGACTCGTTGTGTCCTGAGGCACATGGGTCTGGTGCGTTTAAGAGCTCGGTGACTACTAGACGAAGAGTTTGAGGCGAAATCTGACAGGAAATGCCAACAACCCCCCGTTATCAGCTGCAACCTCAAGCAACCCTTTTTAGGGCAGGAGGCAAATTTAGGAAGTTATCGGAGTGACAACTGAATATCTATTAACGGATGTAGCGCTGGTGCCCCAGTCAACTGCCTGCAGATTGTGGATTGCAGACAGAATGGTTTCAGAGTCACTCCACTGGGTTCAGGTCAAGGTATTGTGGTGGGGCGCTAGGACAGGAGTAAGGACTCATGCCTCGCAGAGGGTTTTATTTTAAATGGAAATACATATTTAAAAGGGATTAAAGTGTCCCTGGGAAGTAGCGAATCGGAAAAGGGTGTGGTGTCTGCGTGTTTCCTAGGGAAGTCAAGGGCAGGTTAAACACCATAGGTCTGTTAAGTGGCCTGGCTTTGTCAAGCCTTCCCTGAACCTCAAGGACACCTTGAATAAACTAAGATCTTTCAAGGTGGATGTTTGAAACATGCAATCAAGAAACGTTTATAATCAGCTCACATCAAATAGGAGAATGCAAAGGAAGCCAGATGTTGTCACGGCATCAGATGTTGTCACGGCATCCCCAACCACATTCCTGGAGTATACCAACCCTCAACATTTTGCATGTCTCATTTGTCTAACGCACCCATTTCAAGGGCATGTCCAAATACCCACACTTGCAGTCTTGGCTAATTGAGAGAACATGCATGCAACAATAAGTAAGTGCGCAACACTGTCCCAGGTCTTAAAAACACTAAAGAGCAGTGCCTTTAACTCAAACTCCGGCGCGGTATTCAAGGCTAAGCGTATCCCATCATGCATCATGTTTGGGAAATAAATCAATGTTTTGCTGAGATCTCTTTTGTACAACATTTGCAACTGTTTTTTATCACTTAATTAGAAGCACCACAATTACTAAATTGTCTTCTGTTTTAGAGACTTCTGAGCAGACATTTTAAATGAATAGCTCACCCCAAAATTAAAATTATGTCATTAATTACTTACCCTCATGTCGTTCCAAACCCATAAGAACTTCGTTCATCTTCAGAACACAAATTAAGATATTTTTGATAAGCTTTCTGACCCTGTGCATGCATTGTGATATTCTTGAGAATGGCGGCAGAGACTGACACGGAAGAGAAGAATTGTTGAATAAGTCGTGATTTTTGTTTTACGGTTGAACCACTGATGTCACATGGACTATTTTAACGATCCCCTTACTACGTTTCTGGGCCCTGAACGTGTCAGTTGCATTGCCGTCTATGAAGGGTCAGAAAGCTCTCGGATTTCATCAAAAATATCTTAATTTGTGTTCCGAAGATGAACGAAGGTATTACGGGTTTGGAATGACATGAGGGTGAGTAATTAATGACAAAATGTTCATTTTTGGGTGAACTAACCCTTTAAGATGCAAAGTATCTTATTAAAAGTATTGATCAAATTACCACAAAGTATTGAAAATTTAAATAAAGCTCTGTAACACTTGCGTTCCACTGGGTAATGAACTAGACTTGGGGGTCGCAGAGACTGTTTTCAACTAAAAACTGAAAACTACTTTTTTTTTGCGTTTTGGCCATTCGACACACGACAATGTCATTTTGGGGGCCTAAAAACTCAAACTTTGAAAACAGGTTTCGAAGTGCAGTTTTTTTTTTTAAACAAAACCATTATCATCTCCGTGTAAACTACAAAAAAGCACATTTATGAAAACCGTGACATCATATGCAAATAGCCATCTATAGACACGCACGAGTTTCTTTACAAAGTTATGTTGTCAACTACTGGCCTGGCATGCATAATACAGTGCTTTTAGTCGCTATCGCAGATCCGTGTAAAGGGGAGATCGTTTTGACAATGTTTTCGTCTATACACAAAACTTTTCAAAATTGTAAAGGAAAAAGGTTTCTGTTTGTAGTACATCATTGTCGTATAAACGTAACCTTAGTGATGCTTACCCATGCAAGAGTCACCGCCATGATGCAAGGATGTTGCATTGCAGCTGTAAAGGAGTAGTCATGGGTCACTCATGAACGATTCATTCATTTTCAATGATTGTTTTATATGACTCAGAAGTAACAAGTTGTCTCAGAGAGCGATTCGTGACCATGCATGCGCAACATCCTTTCATGCATGAACAAAATGACTCGGGAGGTGAACTAATCAATTTTGTTTATATTTTTTAATTTTGTAATTTATATTTTAGGTCTTGCTCAAAGGTAAGTTTGCATTGAGGAAAAACAAGCTTCCAGAGTAGGTCAACTATAATAATTTCTTTGTTCTTTTCAAGAGACAAAAGAAGGGAGGTCAAATAATTATTTCTGTTTTCTGTACATAGCTATTCATGTGGCTGTTAAAAGATAAAAAAAATAACGACTTAAGTGGTGAATTAACTGTTAATCATTTTTTATACTTTGTCTTTGGTTGGAATTATCAGGATTTCATCATTTGGAATGTGATCAAAGTTTGTGCAAGCAGAAGTGTTGGGTTTTAACTGAACTTGAATGAAATGTTTTGAATAAAGATATGGTCATTTTCAGAAAAAAGATTGAAAGATCAAAGTCAAGAAAATGACTTGAACTTTCCATCAATAGTTCTAGGTTGTTCTGGGTGGGTGCTTAAAAAAACTCAACAAACAAAATTATTTCTGGTTTCAATCATGTCTGCAGAACTGTTATGCATCAAGTTTAATACTTAGGGCTAGGAGTAAAGCAAAGTAATAGTGATGGTTGCTTTAGCAGCACTAATGAAATTTCATAAAATGAAAAAAAAAATCAATCGCATGGCTTTAGAGCACAAGCAAATGATTTATTGCCGAATTAATAATTTATCAAGACCTTATAAAAGGTTTTGAAATATGGCTATGAAAGAAACAGCCACCAGGCTTGGGAAAATAAACTGTGACAGATTTACGAATGTAAACAAAGGACCAACTAATTTCAGCTTTCAAAGGTTCCCTGCAGAGTTGCTAGCTCACCAGCACCTTTATTAGTAGTTAGTGTTTGATTAGTTGCCAGAGTTTTTTCCCCCTCAGAATTGCAAGAAATACAGAATTGCAAGATATAAACTCAAAATTCAGACTTTTTCCCGCATACTCCTGAGTTTACATCTCAGATTATTATTTTTTTGTCCCACATTATTCTGTTTATATCTCACAATTCAGATTTAGTTTATTGCAATTCTGAGAAAAAATAAATCAATTGTGAGATATAAAGTTATCAAATTAAGAATTGCAAGATATAAACTGATTTTTTTTAGATTATATTTCACAATTCTGTTGATTTAATTTTTTTTTGTAATTGAGACTTTGTCACAATTCTGACTTTTTCCCCACATAATTCTGAATTTATTTCATGCAATTCTGAGGGGGGAAAAACTCAAATTACGAGCAGGGCCGGATTTACCTCTTTTCGTGACATAGGCAAAACAAATTTTTTGGGCCCCCCTTCCCTATTAATATAATAGGCCTAATATTACCACCCAAGCAAACAAAAATATTTCTTAATCAGTGGAAACATAACAGTGTTTTCCATCGCAATAAGCGCTTGCGTTCAGTCAATATAAATCGAATGTAGCTCTTCATTTGTTTGAGAACTGAGAAAGACCATTCCATTAATAGGTGCAACGTACCACTCCGGGAGTTATTTCTCTAATAATTTTAACGGCCAGGAGTCACAACCACACATCAAGACATTGTTCAGATGATTTGTTTCAAGACATTTGACATGTTTCCGTCCTGAAATCTCGTATGCGTTGAACTATTTTTTACGCACCTCATCCCAAACCTTCCATTGCAAATTCCAAAACGTTATTTTAGAGCTAATAACAGAGGCTTGAGCCATTGATATGCAGGCTAATGCAGTTATTAATGCAGTCTAATGCAGTTATTAGAGAGAGAGAGAGAGAAAAAGATAGAGAGAGATTAAGCGCGTGTGAATACCTGCGTCTGTGCGTCTCTCAGCAGTGTTCAGCAGCAGTGTCTACTAATAGCGAATCTTTAAGTTAAACTGCTTCAAGAACCTCGCTACTGAGAAATGGCAAGTAGCTTTTCAGCTGCGAAACTATTTTATTGATCAATTTGCGGGGCGGCGTTGACAACAAGTTTCTGTCTGCGTGAGTGCATTTCTATACTGTGTGTACATCTGTGAGAGAGAACCGGAGTGTTAGACATGGATAAAGTTTGTCATTTTTTACCCTATTGTTTGTTATTTTTATTTGCTCCTTTATTATATGTCTTCTGGGGGTTTGGCTCTTTTATTGTTGTAGATAGCCCAAAGTGTAACAAAAGATTATATATCTCTTCATTGTGTTTGGGCCCCCCCTGGACGAGTGAGCATAGGCATGTTCCTATGCGTAAATCCGGCCCTGATTTCGAGATACAAATTTATACGTTTTTTTTTTTTTTTAAATCATGCAATGCTGACTCGATACTGAACACTGTTATTATATTAGAATAAAAAAAATGAAGAAAAAAAAATAATTTATTTTAAAAAAACGGAAGCTGTAATTTTTTTTTTTTCTTTAAATTTGTATTGTTATGTGGTGAATATATTATGAGCTATCAAATCTGCTCTGTTATATTTCACGATTCTGTTTATTTATTTATTTGACTTCTCACACTTATGACTTTTTTTTTCCAATTGCAAGTTCATATCTGAAAATTCTGAGTTTATATCTCTCAATTCTGACTTTTTTCACAGAATTAGGAAAAAAATGTGAATAGACCTATAAACTCAGAATTGCAACAAAAATTACTGTATTGTCAGATAAATAAACTTACTTTTTTTATTAGTGTAGTGAAATTGAGCTTCCACAATTAACCCTGCTTTAAGGATGATTATTTTAGACAAGATAAAAAAGCTGATTAAAAAAATCAACAAATAAATTGAATAAAATTTGATAATAAACGAACAGCTAGCAACTAGCTACCATGTTTCAAAACACAGTAGCTGGATTTACCAACAGGGTAGACCTTTCTGTAGTTGTTTGTTCCGCAAAATGACTGCCTGCGCCAAGTTATAGCTACCCACGTGCTTTCTGATTTTCAAAGCAAGGCTAATGCCAACGTCTGTGATTTCTCAAGCTGAACTTTGCCCTTTTAAGGTACTCAGAAAATCCCTCCTATAGCGTGGTAGCATTATCACTCTGCTCTTTCGCTGTCTCGTTCTCACTCTCTCTCTCTCTCTGTCCGCAGAGAAATTCAGACATCCTTGAGCTGCATGCTTGTGTTGGTCTGCCCGGCTGCTGCTTTGAGTTTTATTAAGAGTGACCTTCAATATGCCTCAGCTTTCTGCAAAATGTCGCTAGCAGCACTAGGGTACCGTGAGGTCCTCTGGCTCCACAGACTGTCTCAACACGCCGCTTGCTTTCCCTCGTATTGTTTTGCTGGTGATGATTAAAATGGTTTGTGCAGAGATGAACGGGGTGAACGCGGAGTTCAGGAGTCTGGAATATTTTGGTTCCAGTTGCTCGTTTTCCATCTAGCGATGACACCGGCAATAAGGCCCAGAATAGATATCAATATGATAGACTACATGTGCAGCAAACTGTTATTAGCAGTACTAGAGGAGAAGGGTCATTTTATAGCATGGTTTTATTGCTATAAATAATTGAGGTCTCAAGAATTTAGGATCAACAGTACAAAACTAAAATGGAACAAATACGTTAATGACTGTTTCTTTTTTTTTTGTACAGATCATATTATATAGTTATATTATCATATAAATGATATAAAAAAATAATTCATACAGTGATTTTATGATTACAATAAAGGCTCATAAAGTAAAAAAAAATGCCAGGACGGTAAAACTATATATATATATATATATATATATATATATATATATATATATATATATACACACACACACACATATATGTATGTATGTGTGTGTGTATAAACATTTTATAATTTATAAAAGGTTGCATTTTATATATACTTTTATACTATTTATATCTATATCCGAGCTATACATCTCAATTTAGTTTAATTTGATGTACTAAAATAAAACAAATAAAAACTATATAGACATGTATGAAAACAACCAAACCAAATAAGAATGCAACTAACTAAATAAATAAATGTTAACACAAATTCTAATGAAAATATGGAAATAAAAGCTGACTTAAAATATTAATAAAAATCTACAATAGTATTTCGATGATACTAAACACTATCCTGATATTGAAATAAAAAAATGCAAAAATTAAAAATGATAAAAATATTAATTATTTAGTAATATTTAGTAATTATTAAAAAACTGTGGAGGCTTCTAAAGTAGTATACATATACAGTGTGTATGTATATATATATATATATATATATATATATATATATATATATATATATATATATATGAACACTATCCTGATGTCACAATATATATAAAAAAATCTATTAAATATTATGAAATATACTATGAAATAGCAAATCTGCTCTGTTCCCAAACCGAAAAAAACCAAAACCAAAATAACTATAAGATTAATCTGGCAAACAACGTCAATTATATGTCATTCAATAAATAATTCAATACAGACAAGTATATATAAAATAGTTTTAAAAAAGACTAGTCATTGAATATGTATGCTTTGATCGATTAACTTTGATAGTTACTTTATCGATAGGTGACGTGATCTGCGTACATTTTTGAAATTGAGTGGAAGCCACACATGTGGTCCAGTAAATTTAATTACTAGAATCCAACAAGAGCTACTGTGACAATTATAACTCAGTAAACTACAACAAAAAGGTGTGTAAATTCTATGTGAAGGTACATAAACTGCATTTACGAGCATTTATCTTCTATTACATTGCAAGTCGCATGGTTTTTAACATCATATCACCTAGCCCTAGTTCCTTAGGAGAATCTCTGTACTCTTGCACGTTGCAAGTCATTACAAATGCCATGCCTGAAACGTTTTTGGTGACCCCAAGGCCTCACCAAAGTGATTTCCCTCTTTTAGAGGCCAAACCGCTGATAAGCCTCATGTTAATACATTTACTTCTCAACCCTATTTTAAAGTTTCCAGAGGCTTGCTTTCTCCAAGGCGGCATTTCCAGGCCACAATATAAGACAGCTAAAGTGTTTATCCTTTTGGTAATCCAGCCTCAATATAAATCTATCCAGAGGTGCAAGTGACATCAGACATGCTGCCAAAACCTCCTTCGCCACCCCCCGCTGTTATCCAACTCCAAAATATCTGACCTTTTACATTGCTTATTCTTAGCTTAAGCTAATTCTTCATATGCGTCGTCTGTCCTGTCCAAACATAAAGCCATATAACCAGTTATTACTAAAATCATAATCAACTTTACCTTGTCAGGTCTAAATTGGATATGTTCATTTATTCTATCTAATTGCTAGCCAACTGATCACTATGAGCTTATTGAAGGCCGTTAAGCGCTAACACAACAGAGCTAACGGTAGCAATAGAGGCCGTCTGAAATGTAAAAGTCATTGTCTTCACCGCATCATGTTTACCAGGCTTGTGTGACTCATGAGGGCTGTCAATGCATAAACTAATTTCTCAAAAGAATAATGAGAATTTGGAGGTTGCGAGTAATGATATGTAACCTCAAGGCCACATTCACAATTCAGAAGAGCAGAACTTCAGAAATGTTTGACAACTCACTGTTGAACGCTGCTTTAAATTATTTTCTTAATCAGTACAGATAGATCGTTTTGATCTATATATCTATCCAACTATTCATCCATCCATCCAGAATTGTAGTTCTATATATCTATTCAACTGCAGGGCTTAAAGTTCTCCGGCATCATGCCGGATCTCCGGCCTGCAGCCGTTGCCTGTGGAAAAAATAATCCTGCATTTAAAAAAAACTTGTTGATATCACTTTCGAGTCCATGAGTTCGCCTATCAATGGTATGAGAGGAGCACAGTTTTCACTCTCAACCAACCTAACATTACTAGCCAGTAGTGTTGCTTTCGTCAACGAAAATTATGACTAAATATCGTCGTCAACGAACCTTTATCACATGACGAAAATGAGACGAGACTCAACGTAAATGCTGGTCATGTGACGATGACGATAATTAAATGTATAATGCAATATCGTTGATGAATAAAAACGAGACTAAATGTGGTTTAAAAAATAAAAGCTATGCTAAAATGTCTCTTCATTTTCATTAACCAAAACGAGACGAAACGAAATGTTACAACGTTATTTCGTCTCGTTTAGTCGCGTTATTATTATTTTGCAGTATTTCTGTTTCATGTGACTTAACGTTACTTCAGGGGCTGTCAGGGTTGCCAGGTTTTCGCAACAAAACCCGCCCAATTGCTACTCAAAACTAGACCTATGCATTTCGAGAGGGGTTCCCCGGTAAAGTTCCAGGGTCTAAATATTCCATTCCAGCATTCCAGGGGCTAAATATCACGTTATTGGGGTCGCTTCAACCTGCGGACATGAAAAACAACCCGCGGCAACAGTGTTAAAGTAGCAAACGCGGACTTGGCAACAGTATGCAGAGACGCAGGCGACGTCACTTCCTCAAGCTCCACTCGTGGCATTATTTAGAGAAGACGACAATAAACAAAGAGAAAGGGACCGATGGCCGGCTTCATCTGACTTCAGTTTACAAGCAATACAAGTAACAGACACACACATTGTATTTGCACTTTTTAGTATGTTATTGTAGCTCGAGCATTCATGCAACTAACACAGGAATTATTACCTGTGTTCTGTAATTCTCTAACCCTAATTCTTGCAGTAATTCATCCCCCATCTCTAATTATTTACTCTCTCTAGTACTATGTAAATATGTATGCATAATTTTCTATACAGCTGTATATATAGAGTAAATAAGGCACAAATCTGTACATAAATCTTCTGTTCCAGATTCAGACACATTATTATTATTGTTGTTAAGGCTTATTTAAATGTTCTGTTCTCATGTCAGATATGTATGTTTATATGTATGTATGTATGTATGCATGTATGTACCAAGAGCTTCTTAAAAACCACAACAAATTCCTCGTGTGTTTGCACACACTTGGCGAATAAAGCTGATTCTGATTCTGAAAAACGAATTAAAAAGCAGCAGAGCTTTGTAAACAGCTCGGAGTAATCATGTCATCTCCATAAGAACGACATGATTGCTAGAACAAATTTACCGGGATTTTTGAAAAGGTCATGTTCACACATGATCTCTTAATGGTAACTTACCGGTAATTTACCAGTAAAGACTGTAACTTATGTGTGAAAGGGGCTAAACTCTTCCTCTTCATATGCTGTGAATTTGAATTGCTTAAAGTTCATCTGGGAAAACAGTGTGCATTATCTCACTAGATTTGTAACGTAAATCATTTATAAACCTTTGCCAACACAGGATAATACATCAACCTATGGCTAAATATGCCATGTATTGTACATCGTGATTTCAAAATAAAAGTTTCTGAGTTTGCATGTGGCCAAATATTAAAATGAAATGGATTTAAACGTCGTTTAATCACGCTGTAACATGAAACGTTACCAGGCCATTGGCACCCTCTGCAGGTATTTGTTATGTACTTAATTTGGTTATGTTCATATTATGTAAAGGCATATTACATTATGCATTTTAACAGTGTTGTTCAATAAAACCATGCAATTACTTGGTTTTTATATTTTATTTGAGCCAATTATTATTGCCTCATCGTTAGTTTATATATAAATAGTCATACTAAAGCCTGGTTTTCACATAGGTCTATTTGTGTTACTAAAAAAATATCAGATTACTCAGTTGTCAAAATAATTAGTAGATTACTTGATTACCAAAATAATCAATAGTTACAGCCCTGGATTAGTTAAAATATTTCAAAATACAACTGCATTGTTTTACTTTTTGTAATTAAAAGACAAATATTTTGTCATTGAAAATTTCTTAAAAAATAGTATTAAAATATTGTCTCGTTCTAGTGAACCAAGTTCATCTCGTGAGCTAAGTGTATTGTCTCACACACCCTAGTGTTGATAAGCGGTGATATAGCTCATAATTTTCCAAGTGTATGACATAGCTTTCATTCTTCAGGTCAACCATATATTTATGAAAAAAATCAGTTTGAATAAGAAAAGCAATTACTTTGCCATAGTATCCTTTCAAATGTTAAAGTTGCCACAGTCATTGCATGCTTTGAATGTGCTGCCCCCTCTCCACCCCGCCCCCAGAAAAAAAATCAGGATCAGGATTTTTTTTTTTTTTTTTGCTTTAAATCCTGCAACTGTTATTTTGATCTATATATCTATCCAACTATCCACCCATCTATACATTGTTTTGATCTATATATCTATCCACCCATTCTATCTATCTATCTGTCTATCTATATATATATCTGACTATCTGTTTTATTCTATATATCTATCCAACTATCTGTCATTCTGATCTTGATCTTTTTGATCTATCGTTTTCTTCTATGGGTCTATCCAACTATCCATCCATCCATCTTATTCTATATATCCAACTATGTGTCATTTTGATATATCCACGCATCCATTGTTTTGTTCTATATATCTATCACCTGTCATTTGGATCTATATACTGTATCATCAAACTATCTATCCAACCATAATTTTGTTCTATTTATTTATCCAACTGTCATTTTAATCTGTATATCTACCCAACTATATATCCATACATCCATTGTTTCAATCTATGTATCTATCCAATTATTTACCCATTCATCCATTTTATTCTATATATCTATCTAACTACAGTGAGGGAAAAAAATATTTGATCTCCTGCTGATTTTGTACGTTTGCCCACTGACAAAGAAATGATCAGTCTATAATTTTAATAGAAAGTTTATTTGAACAGTGAGAGACAGAATAACAACAACAAATCCAGAAAAACGCATTTCAAAAAAGTTATAAATTGATTTGCATTTTAATTAGCGAAATAAGTATTTGATCCCCTATCAATCAGCAAGATTTCTTAGAGCAAGATCTCTTAAAGGGAGTGCTCCTAATCTCAGTTTGTTACCTGTATGAAAGACACCTGTCCACAGAAGCAATCAATCAATCAGATTCCAAACTCTCCACCATAGCCAAGACCAAAGAGCTGTCCAGGGATGTCAGGGACAAGATTGTAGACCTACACAAGAATGGAATGGACTACAAGACCATCGCCAAGCAGCTTGGTGAGAAGGTGACAACAGTTGGTGCGATTATTCACAAATGGAAGAAAGACAAAATAACTGTCAATCTCCCTTGGTCTGGGGCTCCATGCAAGATCTCACCTCGTGGAGTTTCAATGATCATGAGAACAGTGAGGAATCAGCCCAGAACTACACGGGAGGATCTTGTCAATGATCTCAAGGCAGCTGGGACCATAGTCACCAAGAAAACAATTGGTAATACACTACGCCGTGAAGGACTAAATTCCTGCAGTGCCCGCAAGGTCACCCTGCTGAAGAAAGCACATGTACAGGTCTGTCTGAAGTTTGCCAATGATTCAGAGGAGAACTGGGTGAAAGTGTTGTCGTCAGATGAGACCAAAATCCAGCTCTTTGGCATCAACTCAATTCACCGTGTTTGGAGGAGGAGGAATGTTGCCTATGACCCCAAGAACACCATTCCCACCGTCAAACATGGAGGTAGAAACATTATGCTTTGGTGGTGTTTTTCTGCTAAGGGGACAGCACAACTGCACCGCATCAAAGGGATGGGGCCATGTACCGTCAGGGCCAGGGCATTGAAAATGGGTCGTGGATGGGTATTCCAGCATGACAATGACCCAAAACACACGGCCAAGGCAACAAAGGAGTGGCTCAAGAAGAAGCACATTAAGGTCCTGGAGTGGCCTAGCCAGTCTCCAGACCTTAATCCCATAGACAATCTGTGGAGGGAGCTGAAGGTTCGAGTTGCCAAACGCCAGCCGCGAAACCTTAAAGGGGTTATATGATGCTTTTTTAAAGATCATTATTTTGTGTATTTGGTGTAACAGAATATGTTGACATGCTTTAATGTTCAAAAAACACATTATTTTTCAAATACTGCACATTATTGTAGGTCCTCTATGCCCCGCCTCTCTCAAACACTTTGTTTTCTACAAAGTCCCTCCTTCCAACACGCGCAGTCTGCTCTGATTGGCCAACTGGCACAGTGCATTGTGATTGGCCGAACACCACAAGTTACGTCGGAAATGTAACACCCCTTTCCATAATCGCGAGCTTTAGCTTTCAAAATACAGTTAATAATGTCCTTAGTTTTACCATCAGTTCAAGCCCGAGAGGGGAACCGAGTCGCGTGACAGACACAGTGATGATGCTCATATGTATTTGCAAACAAGCCGCGGTTGTGTGACCGTGTCTCCCTCGCTCACACACGTGAGCACACACACACACACACACACACACAACACTGTGATGTGACTCTCTCTCTCTCTCTCTCTGTCTCTCTCTCTCTCTCTCTCTCACACACACACACACACACACACACGACACACATTTGAGCAGTCAATAGCAAATACTTAAACTAATAACAAAACATACAGTTGCTGATTCAGAAGTGCCAGATCGTCATAGCAAAGTCAGAATTACCACCTCTCCCAGGTTCACGAAACGGTCGTCCATGAAATGCATTGTGATAACATCTGGGTTGTGCTGTTCTGTTGTAAGTAATCTTAATGATTCCTAAATGCATTCGGAAGGTCATATAAAGTGCTTTTTCTTTCACATAGAAACACACAGAGTCCCCCAGTCATGACTGCCTGCATCAACACTACTGCGGTTACTGAAACCATGCCTTCTTTCTTTGCGTGAACATTTGGGCGGCATTAAGCAAATATTTCCACATTGTGACGTAGACATGTGGGGGCGTGTTTGAATGAGCTGTTTTAGGGGGGCGTGGCAGAGTCTTAACTTTGATAAAGAATATCTCTTTTGTTTTGAGACTTTAGTCTTTGCAACTTCAGGGATCTTATCTATGGACAATCAGCTTGTAACACTCCAAAGAGAAAGCAAAACTTGAAATTGCATCATATGACCCCTTTAATGACTTGGAGAGGATCTGCAAAGAGGAGTGGGACAAAATCTCTCCTGAGATGTGTGCAAACCTGGTGGCCAACTACAAGAAACATCTGACCTCTATGATTGCCAACAGGGGTTTTGCCACCAAGTACTAAGTCATGTCTTGCGAAGGGGTCAAATACTTATTTCACTCATTAAAATTCAAATCAATTTATAACTTTTTTGAAATGCATTTTTCTGGATTTTTTTGTTGTTATTCTGTCTCTCACTGTTCAAATAAACCTGCCATTAAAATTATAGACTGATCATTTCTTTGTCAGTGGGCAAACGTACAAAATCAGCAGGGGATCAAATAATGTTTTTCCTCACTCTATCTATCCATCTATCCGCCCATCCATCATTTTGATCCATCCATCCATCTGTTTTATTATATATACTGTATAGCTATCCAACTATCTGTAATTTTGATCTATCTATCCATCCATTCATCCAGCAAGCCTAAAAGTCTTCAAAATTCAAGGCTTGTTCAACTTTTTTTTTCTTTTTTTAAATGATTCAAAGTTTGTCTTGGAAAAATTTGATTTTCCATTTAAAAATGCATATACATTTTGAATTTTAATTTTTAAAATTTGAAATGCAGTTCTAATTTGCTATATTAATTCAAATTCAGCAACAGAACTGGAATTTAAAAATCAGTTATGAATAATGCACAGCTCTGGTTTTCATATATCTTGAATTAAGTTTATTTATGGCAATTTTTTTTTTTTTTTTTTTTTTTTTAAACCTCATGATTCTCACAAAACGACTTATCACTTTAGACTCTGCGGCCATTGAAATGGACATCACATTATTTTTTGTTTAAACCAATACAATTTTATACGTACTTTTTTATATAATATGAATAATGCCTGGTCACTGATTGGTTCTTGATCAACCAATCACAATGAAGATAATACTTCCAATTTAATCTGACTGAGCTACAGGCATCACAAAGACAGACATGACTAACCGACTAGACAGGAAGAGGAGGAATCCCAATTTTTACCTTTAATATGCAGATTTATGTTCATGGTAGCCTCATCAACTTGCACCTACTATAACATTAAGACTATCAAGTGATAATATTCAAAGTTATTTTGAATATCTTACAGAGTTGCAGAACACAAGATGTCAATCGCAATGGACATCAGGTCTTGCAAGACATCAGCAGGAAATCATGAATTAGTTTTATGACAGGTTGTGAAATCTGTGCAAGCATTTCAAAGGTAATACAGAGGTACACATTTACTCAGATTCACCCACTGCAACCAACAAGAAGGATTAAACAATGTTTTTTTTTAGACTTCATATCATCTTACCTTTTTTTCTACATTTTCATTGCATTTCTCATTCTTACAGTATGTGTTCTTTTCAAACTCTTCAACACTAATTCAACTACACAAACTCTAGTTCATAAGTATTTTTAAAATATGGGGATTTTCATGTAGCTTTAGTCCTGGCAACCATTGTAGTGGACATAAAAAATGGTTTTAAATCTGCCATTGAAAAATCATGTTCGTGGCTTCCTTGTGATTTGCCTCAAATTGTTGCTAGACGTTTGCAAGACCAGTGTGCCATTGCCAATGACAACCACTGATAACAAAATTACCACCTGTAATGTATCAACCTAAAATACCTCATCAAAATATGATACTAAATATCCACCTAAGAACAATTCCCAGTTTCCAATTGCTTGTTATTTTAGCTTCCTGCCTGCTCGCTTCCAATGTTCTAAAGTGGTTGACTGTTTTTTTTCTAGGCTTGATTGTGTTTATGGGGTGCAGTCTAACATGTGTTCATGCTTCGTTTTTTTAAAAACGCATTATTTGTCACATAATTTACCTTTATTCCATACCTCTCTGTCCCTTCTCTGACAAACGCCCCGATTTATTTCCTGTTTTTATGAAGCCCCTCCCTCGATGGGCTCAGATTGGTTAGCTGGCTCATTGTGTTGTGATTGGCTAAACTGCCTCTAGTGTGCGTCTAACGTCCCGCCCCTCGCCTCTGCAGCATGTGCTCCGGTTGAATTGTAAACAGTGGTGTTGTCTATATTTATCAGTTTGAGCCCGATTGAGACACTGAGGATATTAGTGAAGAGGATCGCGCAGAACCTGTGCAAGCACGACTCTTAATGGTATGTTTGGTTGTTGTTGTCTCATACTTTTAGATCCTCTTTTATTTGTAAATGCTACTGCTTCTATTAGCTTTAATATACGGTTTTATCCTGATTAAAGCTTTAATACAGCACAGCAACTGCATGCACGTCCATGTATAAGGCTTATCATAGCTGTGTGAAAATGATCTGATGATCTGAATGAGAGAGAGAGCGTGTGTGTGTGTGTGAGAGAGAGAGAGAGAGATGCAGAGCAGGCAACGTGAGGAACAGTATTAAGAACCGTTGTTTTAGGACATTGATTTTGAAACTTGTGAATCCATAAGATTCGTTAGAAGACAGAATCGCGATTCATATATGAATAGATTTTTAGGTGCACCCCTAGTTTTATCTGAAGCAGCACAGCATGGCCTCGCCCCCTTCGTTGCGTGTTCCCGGGGGCGGGGTTTATCTGGGTCTGTGACGTATCAGACCCGGGAAGTAACTCGTTGTAGTCCCTTACCAGCCGTTTTTGTAGGCATTAAACTGCCAGAATTTTAAAAGACGATATCTCCGCATTGAACTTTCAGTGCTGCAACTTTGGAAATATTGTTTATGCTCAAACAGCAACATTGAACAGTGAAATCGCAATCAACCACCCCTTTAACATCTTGGAAAAGGCTCGAAACACGAAGATGCTCATTTGTGAGATTGAAGAACTCTAGAAATGATTGCAGAATGCTCATGATTAGGGGTCAAATAGCAGCTTAATGACTTCCAAGTGGAAAAGCCTCATGGGATTGAATATGAGGCCAGATGAATCCTGATTGATTCTCTATCATCCTGTCACAACCTGTGTCTCTCCGCCTTGTTAATTGGATTGAATTTATTACTTAAAATTGTTGCCCTGTTGACATTATAACACTGAGTTTTATGCTTTCTGTTGAACTGGTAAAGGCTTTACGCTCACAGAGCAATACAAGTGTTGATTTTATGACATGTCAACAAACAACATGAAGGAAGTGCTTGTGGACTCTGCTAAAAGAGCAGTTTCACACTGCACCTATATAATAAAGCAACTACAAAAAAGACAGTGTTGGGGAATAACTGAAAGTAGCAATGCTGATATTTCAACTACATTTTCAGTAGCATAACAGTTATTCAGAATAGTGTAGCTTTTCTAGTAACGTAACTTTTTTACAATGAATAACAGAGTAACGTAATGGCTGGCTGGCTTTTGTAAAATTCTCTTCCACATTGATCTTTATAGCTGAATGAGTTGTGGCAATATTCAAACACTGATTATAGTAAATATGATCATTATTACATATTATCATTTGAATCATATTATATCCTCTTTATTGTGGAGAATAACTTATTTATGTCATGACAACTCTCTGAAAGATTAGCATGGTAGTATACATGCTGCTGTGAGCGTGTATGAAACACTGCTACTACATATATAATACATATTCAATAACCCCCAAATATAGCATACATTAAATTATCCCTGTAGCAGGTCTACAGTATGCAGGTGGAGCTGGGGAAGGAGGAGGGTTTCTAAAGCACGCTGCAAACTGCTGCACCGAATGCTGGTGAATGTTGAGCAGCAACTCATTGGCTGCTTATGCAACTAAACTAATCAGCTGTGCCATGTGAATAATGATGAGATCATATCAGATTGATTTAGTACCTATATGCTGCGATCCATCTAACCTGATCTCATAATGTATGGCAAAATGCAACCATTGTACAATGTGGCAATTTCATATGAATTCATAGAATGTGAATCATACACAAATTTACGTTTTGAAGGTCCTCCCCAAACCTAACCACAAACGGGACATAAACAGATCATATAAAAGTGAATTAGATCATATGAATTCATGTGAATTAGCCACCAATTCACCAAAATGTACAATATTGCCATGAATTTGTTTCGCCTGTCACTGTTTTCAACTCTCAAATTGTATAAATTACACTGCAGGAGAAACACTTCTCAATGAGTTTTTAATTCTTTATTTAGTCTCTTTTTTATTGTTTACCAGTTAAAAAAAAAAAAAAAAAAATTACATTGTATGTTAAATAGGTTTAAAATATATATTTTTTTCTTACTCAGGTACACTTTTTTGAAATTAAGTCTTAATATTTTATGCGACATTGCTTTTTTTTCTTTCGATTTTTAGGTATTTTTTGATTAAGTAAAATTAAAGATAAAAACACAAATTATTCAAATTGGCTGAATTTAAAATCTAGATGTGTGTAGATAGATAGATAGATAGATAGATAGATAGATAGATAGATAGATAGATAGATAGATAGATAGATAGATAGATAGATAGATAGATAGATAGACTGATTGATTTCCATGGTCACAGATTGTCCCTGCTGAAAAAAACAAAAAACAAAAAAAAACAATAGACACCATCATAAAATTTGTAATTGTTTTACTAGTTGTGATGGGAATTGTATTGTTTTTAATGGATACTGTAATGGACCCTGTCTGTTTCTACTGGTAATTGGTCACCTTCTATTGGTGGCTTGTTAAAACCTTTAAATCATAATGGAATATGTCCCAAAACACACAGAAAACTGACTCACTTAAATTAAGATCCTTGTTCTTTTGTGCCAGACAAATACTATCCTGATTAAAGAAGTGAATTATATCATCTGACAGTCATTTAAAACGTTATGTTAACAGTTTGTAGTGCAGCTAAAGTGCAATGTAATTACTTCAAATTATAAGTAGCATGTAGCTTGGCAAGCTCCAGTTTCAAAGTAGTTTCTGCTTTTTCTTCACAGACAGACACACGTCTCAGTGAAACGGCAGGAGCGCGGCTGGTAATTATCTCCATAGGAGTGCTGGGAGCCATCTCCTCATCATCATCTCCTGGTGCCGGGAGTGCGGGAGGATTACTCCCTCCTCTGCTTCCCAAGCCAATCTCTACGCAGGACGAGAGGAGGTGAGCGGCATCTATTCAGACCCCAGGGAACGGGATGGTGAACCGTGTCACAGTGGCTCTTTAAAGCTCCTTTCCACAGCTGAACGAGCACACAGCGTTTCATTGTCCTGGCCCCCGATCTTCATAAATCCACTCATATCTCTGGAGAGCAGCCAGGAATGCCGCACTCCTCACTTTAGCCGCGATTCTGCCCAGCACAGGCCATTATATCCAATATGAATGTAGCGACCTAAAGATTCCATGAATACAATAGACGGGGGAAAAGACAGCGAGGTGCCCAGAGGCGATGGAGCCCGAGTCAAGTCTAAGCTTAATAAACTGAGCCCACCTGCTGTCTAAAGGATGTGAGTGTGTGTTTTAGTATATAGCCAGTCACTAATGAAACCACAGTTGGAGGAAGCCAGAAATGTAGATGAAAATGACATTTGCTGTGTAAATGCTAATCTGTCCTGATGCATCCGGAACAACATGAAGGAATCGCCTACTCACACTGCAAAACTTCCTCGGTATGTTTGTCTTGTTTTCCAGTACAAATGTCTAAACATTCATAAAACAAGATTTATTTACTTGTGAAATAGTGTAAGATGTTAAGACAATTTAATTTTCTTTTAATTCACATACATATATATTTAATGTTTTAATATATTTATAATTCATAATATTTATATTCATAATTGTAATTTATAAATGATTATTTCCTATTATTATTTTAATATAACTTAATTTAATATTCAGTTATAGTTTTAACATTTTAACATTTACATATCCTTACATAAGTAATTAAGTACGTTTTAAAATAATTACAAATTGAAAAAACAAAATTAACATTTGTGTTAAGAATTTTAAACTAATATAACTTCAAAACATAAAAGCAGGTAGCAAATAATAAAGAGGAGCATAGAAACATACAAACAGCAAACAAAGAGTGCTTTCAGTATTTAAGATTATCTGAACGTTTTCCATTCAAGAACTGTGAGTGATTTTTCTTCATCTACTGTTGTTTTTTACTATGACATCATTGACAAAGCGCATGTCAGCATTTGAAATTGAAAGCAGACTTCTGTTAGTGAGGTTCATATTTTAAATATATAAGTCCACTGCATTTCAAACCACATAAATGATGACTTCATAGAGCATTTGTGAGGTACAGTAAATACCGACGGGCGAGACCGCACACTTCAAGTGTAACGTCAAACAACGCGTGCGTCTCTCACAGCGCATCCTGTGCAATGAAGCCCGCGAATATCCTTATAATTCGCTTCAATCTTTCCGAACTTTGAAAGACAATTTTACGGAAGGTTCGAGTGTATAGCCCCTTTCACACAGAGATTCCGGAAAATACACGGGTAATGTGTTCCGGCATTTGTTCACGGATCGTCAGATTTGCTGCATTCACACTGCCAGTGATTTTCCGGAATATGTGCGTGCATTCACACACAACCCGTAAAGATCCCGTAAAGACACGTGACCTTTCATGTGACGTGTATAATGCGCGCTCACCATTTCACTAAACTGGAGAATGATTTCAGCTTCAGCGCGGATAGTGAGGAGCTCCCTGTTCGCTGCTTCATTCCAGTTTGCATATTTTTCGTCGTGTGAAGGTTGATCTGCCTTCAAAACACCCGGTAAAACAGTCGAACGATAAAGTGCGTCATCACTACCACACATTCGTTACGGCATTGATCCGGCTTTTGTTCACACAGCGCTCGTTCCGGGTCTGAACCCGGCAATGTTACTAGGTCCCAACCCGGAATCAATCCCGGAATTAATCCCGGGACGTGTTTGCGTTCACACAGAAGGCATTCCGGCAATTTTCTGGCAATTTTCCGGGACCAACGTGCAGTGTGAATGGGGCTTATGTGTGTGAGGAATTGGAAGCAAGCAGAAAACCTGTGTTTCTAAAGCAAACTCAGCGTCATCGCACATCTGGTTAAAAACTAAGCTCAGAATCGATTCTGAAATTCTCAGAATCGATCCAGTATCGTTGGAGATAGAATCGCGATGCATCGATGGATCGATTTTTTTTCCCACCGCTAGTTGCTAGCCCCTCCAAAATCGCAGTCTCCAAAATAATATTGCATCCAATATATAAGACAATTGTTCTGCATAGTATGAATGGCACAAAAAAAAATAACATGAACATAACAGGTTTAATCATGCAGAGGCGTGATTAATGGCCGAGATTTCTGTCTGTTCATCACATACTGTAAATGAATATACAACACAAAACATTTGGACTGCTTTCATGCTGTTTTCTGTCTTTTTTAGAGTTTGAGTTTACAACACCATGAAATAAGTGCATTTTGCATGTTGTGATTTTAAAAAACTTAATTCCACAGAAAATACACTCTTTTATGTATTGAATAAAAGTTTTACCCCCAAAAAACGTATCTATTGTTCTCAATTGACTGATTAGAACGAACCATGTGGTTACTTTAAAATAACCAGTGTTGGAAAGTAAGTAGTTACATGTGAATAAATTACGTAATTAAATGAGAGTGGAACTCACCAACTTTTTATGCTCGTGTTTATGCTCGTATGCACGGTTTGCTCGTGATGGCGCCGCAGATGACAGCTACTGTGCTTTGCTCTCCAGTGTTGGTACTGTTTTTATTTGTTTTTTTTGTTTCTCAAACACGATCAGATTTACCAGGGATGAACTGCTGAACATTCGGCAGAACACACCACAAAATCTTTTACCGGATTTTGATTACTTGGACGCTTTGCTGGACATTATAGTTGGCGGAGCTGCGGTGTTGTTTAGACGCTACAGGTCGCGCAGACGGGGGAAGCGCGCCGGGGCGCTCGTGAAGCTTTGCCAGCGCGGATTAAGAACGCCGTTGCCTAGCATCCATCTCGCGAATCTCCGCTCTCTACCCAACAAGACGGACGAACTCCTGCTCTCCCGGACAAATAAAGATTTCTCAAACTCTGCTGCTCTGTGTTTCACGGAAACCTGGCTGAAGGATACCATACCGGACAGCGCGTTACATCTTTCTAACTTCCAGCTGATCAGAGCAGATCGCGAGGCAGAATCAACAGGGAAATCGCGCAGCGGCGGGACGTGCTTCTACATCAATGAGAGGTGGTGTACAGATGTAACCGTGTTAAAGAAGATGTGCTGTTATGATCTAGAAACGCTCTTCATTAACTGCAAGCCGTTCTTGCGGGAGTTCTGTTTGTTCATTCTCGTGAGTGTTTACATTCCACCGCACGCGAACGCGAGATCAGCTTTACAGAAAATGGCTGATCAGATCACAGAGACTGAGCAACAACACCCAGATTCTGTTTTAATCATTCTCGGTGACTTTAATAAAGCAAATCTCTCACGCGAACTGCCAAAATACAGACAGCACATAACATGTCCCACCAGAGACAGTAATATATTGGATCACTGTTACACAGCAATAAAGGATGCATATCATTCTGTCCCACGGGCAGCTTTGGGACTCTCTGATCACTGTTTAGTTCATCTTATTCCAACCTACAGGCAGAAACTCAAATCTGAAAAACCTGTATTAAAAACTGTTAAGAGATTGACTGTTTTCGAAGCTGCAGCAAACGATCTGGACGAGCTTACAGAGACTGTAACATCATATATCAGTTTCTGTGAAGATTTGTGTATTCCTACCAGGACTCGTTTAACCTACAACAACGACAAACCATGGTTCACAGCAAAACTCAGACAGCTTCGTCAGGCCAAAGAAGATGTTTACAGAAAGGGGGATAAAGTCTTGTATAAACAGGCCAAATACACACTGGAAAAGGAGATCAGAGTGGCAAAGAGGAATTATTCTGGCAAGCTAAGGATGCAGTTCTCTTCCAGTGATTCTGCTTCAGTGTGGAAAGGTATGACAGACTTTACAAATTACAAGACACCATCCACCAGCACTGTGGAGAATCAACAACTAGCAGACGATTTGAATGTCTTTTGCTGCAGGTTTGAAAAAACACCCCACACCCGCCCTGAACACCTCTCCACACAACCATTAACACCTCCGGCAACCCCCCTCTCCCCCACACCTGCACTGAAAATAAGTGAAGATGACGTGCGGCAGGTCTTCATAAAGAACAAAAGAAGGAAAGCACCAGGCCCAGATGGTGTGTCACCAGCCTGCCTTACATCCTGTACTGACCAGCTAGCCCCCATTTTCACACAGATCTTCAACAGATCACTGGAGCTGTGCGAAGTCCCCTCATGCTTCAAACGCTCCACCATCATCCCCGTCCCAAAGAAACCCAAAATTACTGGACTTAACGACTACAGACCTGTGGCTCTAACGTCTGTGGTCATGAAATCATTTGAAAGACTAGTTTTGGCTTATCTGAAGGCCTCCACTTGACCCTTACTGGACCCCCTACAGTTTGCCTACAGAGCAAACAGGTCTGTGGATGATGCAGTCAACATGGGACTGCACTTCATCCTGCAGCATCTGGACAGACCAGGGACTTATGTGAGGATCCTGTTTGTAGACTTCAGCTCTGCTTTTAACACCATCATCCCGGACACCCTTCAGAATAAACTGACACAGCTCTCCGTCCCCACCTCCGTCTGTCAGTGGATCAACAGCTTCCTGACAGACAGGCAGCAGCTTGTGAGGCTGGGAAAATTCTCATCCAGCACCCGCACCACCAGCACTGGAGCCCCTCAGGGCTGCGTTCTCTCCCCACTGCTCTTCTCCCTCTACACGAATGACTGCACATCTAAAGACCCCTCTGTCAAGCTCCTGAAGTTTGCAGACGACACCACACTGATCGGCCTCATTCAGGACGGTGACGAGTCTGCATACAGACAGGAGGTTAAGGAGCTGGCTGTCTGGTGCAGTCTTAACAACCTGGAGCTTAACACGCTCAAAACATTGGAGATGATCGTGGACTTCAGGAGAAACCCCCCTGCTCTCCCCCCACTCACCATCACGAACAGCACGGTGACTGCAGTGGAGTCATTCAGGTTCCTGGGCACCACCATCTCCCAAGACCTGAAGTGGGACATTCACATAGACTCCATTGTGAGAAAGGCCCAGCAGAGGTTGTACTTCCTTCGCCAGCTGAGGTAGTTTAACCTGCCACAGGAGCTGCTGAAACAGTTCTACTCTGCCATCATTGAATCCGTCCTCTGCACATCAATAACTGTCTGGTTCAGCTCAGCTACCAAATCTGACCTCAGAAGACTACGGGGGGTAGTCCGGACTGCTGAGCGAATCATTGGTACAACCCTCCCTACTCTCCAAGAACTGTACTTATCCAGAGTGAGCAAAAGGGCTGGCAAAATCACTCTGGACCCCTCACATCCAGCACACTCCCTCTTTGAACTGCTGCCGTCTGGTCGACGCTACAGAGCTCTGAGCACCAGAACGACCAGTTTCTTTCCCCAAGCAATCCATCTCATGAACACTTGACATTAACGTGGAACACACAACACTATTTTACAACTATTTATTCACCACACATACATATATAATATTTGTATTTTTATTTTTTCCATTTCAAATTTGCACATCAGACCTGTACACACACGATTGTCTGTATTGCATAGTGTTTTTGCTATTTTGCACATTGCCTATTTGTATATTTGTATATTGTTCTTGTGTTGTCTGTGTCCTGTCCCGTTGCTGTTATTCTGTTGCACTGTGGAGCTTTGTCACTATAACAAATTCCTTGTATGTGTAAACATACCTGGCCAATAAAGCTCATTCTGATTCTGATTCTTTTAAAGATGGCTCCTCTGAAGACTCAATGATGTCACTTCCTCTTCATCATCATTTAAAGGGACAGTTCACTAATTATTTGAGGTAAAAAAAAAAGTATGCTTTTATTTTTTAATTACAAAATCTCACATTTAATCCAATGAGTTGCAGTTTCTTTGTAATTGTAACTAAGATGTCAAAATGCGTATACGTCTTTAAAATATTACTTGTTAATTACAACACAGTTTAGATTTGGGTTTAGTGAGTGTTATCAACTGTTGTGAACACAAATGGCACTCCTATGGTGGCGGGACTCATCCACTTTTATTATATGGCGAAAATATGAACAAAATTCCATCTTTTCATTAATAGTGAGAATAGAAAGGATTTATCTCTAAAGCAAAGTGTTGAAGTCAGCACAGTGATGAATGAAAACAAATCAAGGTAAAGGAGAAGCCGCAATGCGTCAAGGTGATTGGATGATCCAGTGTACAGGGCAGACAGACTTGCGCTTTTGGACATGAATGTAAATATTTACCTCTCACAATAACATTAGTTATGCAACAATGGCGCTTCCCAGGGATTCCTGACTAAATTTTGGCAGGCAGCTTCGAGGACAGTGCTGGTTTTGTGATTTTCCGAGAAGCAACCGTCACCTGAGGGCAACTTCGGCGAGAGACTACTGATGCCCATTTCTCTGGATAAAACGATTGAGGAATCATTCCTGGAATCATGTTTTGATGATGATGGATGAATTTACAAGTCACCAGAAATGTGTCTTCGACATCTTATCCTGGCCTGGAGGGCTGGAAAAATATAAAATATTAAGCATGACAAATGTTTGGTTGACAAAACCGAGTCAAGTACAAAACAACAATTTTTGGTTTCGCTTTCAATTTGCATCATATTCATGCAATGTTGTTAATCTTGTAGAAATGTTAAATCCCTAATTATTACTTTCAGTAATTTCATAATATTTATTTTTTCTTTCCCTTGTCAGCACTTACTTACATCACTTACCATAATTTCAGCAATTTTATCAATATCAGTATGCATATCTCTCCCCAATTTTCATCCATTTCATGCCAGGTGAAACTTGTGAAGCCAATTATTGACCGTGATATTTTTAACTAGGAGTTAGTGCTTATTATTGCATAAAATGAACATTTAAGGATAACCCTGTGCATATTCAACTCAGGAATTTCATTGCATTAAATAGGCTAACAAAACATCAAACCAAGTGACAACTGGAAATAAATGATGCATATTTGTTTGATTGATTCACTACATAACACTGCCATTAACAAATCTTTAATCAGTGTAAATCATCAAATAATGTGAGTTCTTTTGACTGATTCGTTACAAAGAACCAGCTCATGAGATTCATTCATCCGTGAATCAGACTCTGTTGTGTTTGTTTTGTTAGTGTTAATCAGCGGAACAAAACAGACATTCAAGAACCATTATTGAACGTCATGAGATATTAAATATTAAATTTGAAAAGTAAAAAGTAAGAACACAGCATAGTTTATAGAACATTTCTAATGCTGTGACATTCATGCATTTTAAATGTGGCTTAAGTAAATAGTTTTTGTGTCCACTGTAACTAATCGGGCCGAATGGGATTCCGTAATGTTTTGCAATGCACTGTATTATCTGAGAATAACTCCATTTTAATAACTGTTTATCTTAGCAAGCTTCGTGTTTATTTGACATGTATTTAAGAGATGGGCATAGTGCTGACTCACGGGGCTCGTTGATATTGACCTGTTTTTTCCCTATTTTTTTTTTCATTTGTTCTATTGAATGGAATAAATAAGGTCACTGAGACACTGCGGCCGGAGTTATTATTTTACAGCATTGGTGATCACTGCAGGCTGCTTAATAATGTTCCCAACCAATTTGCACAATGAAAACAGATGCCGTAGAGCAGTGTTTTTCTTTACTTAGATGATTGCACTTCAGAGTCAAGGGTTGGTTTTTGCAACAGCATTATTATTCAGCGTAGTGACTGTCCTGATAGGATTAACTTGTGTATATTTTAATCCATCTTCACTGGACTATTTCGCCATTGCAAAGAGAAATACAGTTGAAGTACATAATTCAACATACAGACAGGTAGGGCATATCAATGAGGAGAGGAGAGAGTATAACTCAAACGGGTTCACAAATAGGTCAGTCATAATCTGGGAAATGGGTTTTGAGGGGCTATGCGGCATACAAAAACGTAATGAATCCAATGCGAGCAGTGAAACTAGCAGGAACTCGCGCGTTACTCACCTGGAGGTATTGTGGAAACGTTGAGGCCACGCGGTTGTAGCTGGGTTCATAAGCTCTCGGTCAAGGTAAACCCTGAAGCAGAAGCACTTGTTAATTTTAAAATCGTTACCTAGACTCCTTTCTTCAAATGGCTGAGTAAGCGATAACCGGTTTTTATTACGTGCGCTACGTGTAAATTACAGTAGACAATTTTCACTGGTTTTCTGCAGCAACACATCCAAACATATACGGAGATGGATGATGTGGTCTAACAGGGACAATTCACCTTAAATTTAAAGTCATAATTTAGCTGCAACAAACCCTTCTTTACTAATACAAAAACAATGTCTAAAAACTAGCGATCCCAGCAGGTACACATGATGCTGATTTTTGGTTAAATTTTGGTTGCGATGTCGGGTGACCAAAATTCAATGTCAATTCAACGTCTAATGTCAATGTTCATTTAATGTCCAATACCGACATCAGCTGACATTGATATTTATTGTTTTTAGGTTGTGTAATCAAAATCCAATGTTAAGTCAACATCAAATTGGCATCAAATACTGACGTCAATCTGATTTTCATTCTCAAAATTCAAAAACGTCTGTCTGACCTCATGTCCAACATCAACCTGATGTTATATTGACGTGCTGTGCCTGATGGGACGGCTTGAGCTGTTTTTGCGAAGTTAATGAAATAACAAAGATTCAGCATTGTGTGATATTGGTTTAATAGTTCAGTAAAAATACGTTAATATTGAGTAACTTACATTTTAGACACAATACGTATTTGTCTATTTTGCTCCACCAACAAAAACAGTTAAACAAAGTGCAGAGCCGCGGGAAAATAAATAAACACACAGTATTAATTCAGTGTTTTTTGAACAAATTGTTTGAGTGATTGATTATAATGACTCACTTATAAATGAGTTTTGTTCAATGAGGAAATTATTCTGCAAATCGTTCATAAAAACAGCATTGAATGAATCAGCATTTTGGAAGGAACTGTTTATGAAATGACCCATTCATAGTCTCTTCGAATTGGATGAGTAAATGATACGGTGACTCATTAATAAAGGTAGTCACTTTTTTACTGAATGAATTAGAGTTTTTGAATGAATGAATGATTCACATGACTCACTCATAAAGACAGTAATTTGTCGCCACCTATCGGCGCAATGATGTAACCAGTAGAAAAACATGTAAGTTCTAGTAAAATTTGCAGACCAGAAATAACTTTACGTACATTTTACATAAACAAATGTGAATCCTTTTATTTATTATTTCAGAATAGTTGGTTATTTATGCAACTGCAAATCAACAGAAACTTATCCTGTGACAAAGTATCATTAACCTACAGGCCCCAATCTGAATCATATTTTTCACTTTGATCAGCCACACAACTTCAGACCACACAAGCTAGCCGGTCATCTCAGTGACCAAAGAGTGGGGTCAGAGTGTAATTACTAGCTTCACGTTAAGATATCCGGGTAAACAGGTCTGACCTCATAAACTTGACACTCATGATGAGGTGGGAGGAGAGCATGTCAAGCAGAGCAGGATCAGAGAGAGAGAGATGGATACAATATAAAAAATTAGTCAAAAGAGTGTTGGGTGGTATGATCACAATCTTTATCTAAAAGTGGGTGTTTTTTTGTCTCTTATAGTTGAAATTTAAGTAGAAGCTGAGGGGCATCCCACAAAATTAACATGTTATAGGGACAGTTCACCCAAAAATTACCATTTGATGAAGATTTACTCTCAGTACTCTCAGGCCATCCAAAATGTAGATGAGTTTGTTTCTTCATCAGATTTTGAGTTTGTTTCTTCGTCAGATTTGTAGAAATGTAGCATTACATCACTTGCTCACCTTCTCTGCAGTGAATGGGTGCCATGAGATTGAGTCCAAACAGCTGATACAAACATCACAGTAGTGCTTGATTTGTGCATATTTCTCTCCTGATTCAGACGAGATGACTTTTTCACTAGAGAAAGCAATATTATGGATAAAGGACTCGTATTTTAGCCAGAAGCAATTTTTTGAAGTTAGAAACATCTTAAAAAATGCATTTGTTTCTAATAAACATGCAGCTTTTCTCTTTACAATATGTTAATTGTTGGACAGGAGTGGATTACTTGTGGATTATTGTGATGCTTTTATCAGCTGTTTGGACTCTCATTCTGATGGCACCCATTCACTGCAGAGGATCCATTGGTGAGCAAGTGATGCAATGCTACATTTCTCTAAATCTGATCTGGCCTGAGGTTGAGTAAATATTCAGCATTTTTCATCTTTTTTATTTGGTGAATTATTCCTTTGAATTCACAACCCCAATAAAGAAATGTAGTTTCGCCAGTCACATTTTACTGCTATACTGTGTATATCGCCAATTCCTAACCAAAATTGTAGGAAAATTCATATGCCACCTTATCTACGAATGAGGGGCGAGTCATATGGATGTGATTGATGCCAAGGTACAATAGTGTGCAAAAACCGCTGAAGAAGAGTGAAAAGGAAATGTACTGTAAAGGAGACGATTACCCACTGGCACTCAACACGCTTTGCTTCTTAAGTTTGCATCACACCGGTTGCCTTAATTTTCAGTTGAATCTCCAGAGCCCTCCATTTGTTTCTGTCTGGATTGAGTGTGGAGGCAGCGGAGCTCTCCCTCACGCTGGGCTGCCTACGCCCGGCCGCCCCTGTCGGGTAGATTGATGGTGCCCACCCCCTGGAGGCTGTGTGATGAGCTAATGATGGCTGCTGGGATATCGGCAAGACCTACCCACCCGAAATCCCAATCGTAACTAATGCCCTCTGTGATCTTCCTCTTCACTTCATATTTTACCTCAGGAAAAGCCGCCCAAACATGGCAACAAATATAGAACCGAGAATAATTAGGGTTTATGGTGTCAAGGTTTTATTTTAGACATATAAATTAGTTTTAGTGGCTTTTGCCATAGATAGAGAAGCAATTGGATCAGGAAATGATTCAAACTTGAGTTTACTCACACATTACTCAGGAATTCACCCAAAAATACAAAAGCAGCCATAATTTTCTCACACTCATGTCATTTTAAACCTTCAATGTATTATGAAAGAATGTTCAGAGAATGTTCATGCTGTTCTTTTCTCTAAAACAAAAGCATATAGTAAATGAAAAAGAGCTTTCAAGCTCCAAAAAGGCAAAAGTTAAATGCAAAAGTGTGAAACGCAAGGCTGTGGGATAAAAGAAAAACTCTATACATGTGGTTTTTAAACGCAACATCCACGTTTACGTACAAAAACAATGGAAAAGCAGCGCAGTGAAAAAGTGCGAGAACACAAAAATGTGTTTTGTCTGAACAGCCCCTAAAAGTTGTCCATACAACTTGTGCACTATATTCCAAGTCGTCTCAAGCCATAACATAGTTCTCAATTGGAATTTAACACAATATTGAACAAATTCACGCACATATTTTATAACAACAATTGGTTATCAGTGGGTAACGACTTTCTGCGCCACTAGTGGAACAAAAGGATATTGCAGTCTGGAAGAGGCCTGCCCTCGCAACATAGTTAAACCACTAGCTTGAATTTGGGGCAGGACTACTGACAGTTTGCACAATTTAAACTGTCTTTAAGCATGTATGTTGTGTGAAATATACAGTAATATAATTCTATACAAGATCGTACCTAGAAAAATTCATATTTTGAAATTTTCATTTTTGAAAAATAAGCATATTACCGGCACGCTCCATCTCCCGTTTGCAATATATTCAAAACTCTGCTGCAAGAATGTTAACGTACACCAAACAGTCTGCTCATATCATTCCTATTCTTTTTAATCTCCACTGGCTACCCGTGTCCTCTCGTATCATTTATAAAATTATTCTGCTTACCTTTAAGTTACTTCACGGTCTTGCACCTACTTATCTCTCTGACCTACTTTCTCCATATACTCCTTCTCTTTACTTCGGTCATCTGGAGGGGAACTTCTTTGTGTTCCTAGATCTCGTCTTTCATCAATGGGAGGGAGATCTTTCTCTGTTATGGCTCCTAAAGTTTGGAACTCTTTGCCCTTGTGTCTCCGGTCAATAACCCCACTACACAAATTTAAGTCCAAACTCAAAACGTATCTGTTTAACCAATATTATCGGTCATTACCTGTTTCTTCTTAATCTGTTATGGTTTAATCTGTATCTGATTGTTTGCTGTACTTGACTATCTGTATTATTACTATGGTTTGCAACTGCAACTGCTTGTCCTGGACGTGGCAAATGTCTACTGTCCATCTATGTATGTACTGATATTGTTTTGTCATTGTAAAGTGCCCTTGAGCTTGGGAAAGGCGCTATACAAATTAAACTTATTATTATTATATTTACGACAAAATGTTTAATGGCCTGGTAATTACAATTAAAATGATTAATCAATTATTAATACAATTATTAACTATTAAAGTGTATATATATATATATATATATATATATATATATAAACTTGAGAAGAAGTATTTATATATATTATATTATATTATAATGTTTATATTATATTATTTATTTATAGATATTCATATTGAGAAGAAAATAATAGCTCAATAAGATGACTTTTTCTGTGACGTCCTTTTTTTTTTTTTTTTTTAAAGATTTAAGCACAAACTTCACTGATTTTCTTAGATTCATACATAAAACATGAAAAATGATTGTTATGCAGTGTGATATTTCCAGGTTTACCATGACCGTGGGAACCTTGTATAAACCACTGAAGTTAACATACGGTTCACATTTAAATAAAGCTCACAAACAGTTCAAATCATTTTGCCATCTGCTGCACAAGGATGCTGAGGGAGACCCTGCAAACCAAGTCATCACTGCGACTGTGGCAGAAGAGGACAGGAAGCAGCTATTTATAGCCCACTGTATGTGACAAATAAGGTTAGAAAATCATCCGCTTGCGAGTGAATGCAGAAACCACTGACGGATGAGCTGGAGATATAAAACCTAAATGAAGACTAAACTGTTTTATCCCCTCTTCGCATTAAACACTATTATTTTAAGTAAATAATGCGCACATCATGTTAAACCAATTATTTTATTTTCAAATGTCAGTCAAACCGATCTTCATTGTGGATCCAGATCATTCTGAAACTGATGCATTATATTGAATTCTTAGACTTAAATTCAAACGACATGGCTCTTTGGAGGTAAAAGGACTCCAGGGTACAACATTTTGCATAAAAGGACCAATTAGCAGCATATGAGCCATTTCAATCAAACGAATCTCATTTTAACTCGCAAGTTAGCCCTCCTAATTAAGTTATTCACTGTAAATTGCCGACATGTTCAATGCTTTGCTGGAACATCGGTGCATTAAATTGATATGATGTAGGATATTAAAGTAATTTCTGTGTCATCTGCTTTTTACAATAGAAATAGCACATTTTCGGATTAATCTGGCTGTGTAATTTGACACCCGAGGTTCCCATTTGAAAGCTTTTGTGTATTTTTACACTCTAACACCACTGTACGAACGTTCAACCTGGAATTATGATCCGATTCCGACGGCAGGGTGGCGTTTTGCCCGCTAACAACTGATGTCATCTCCAATTTCAGGTCAATTCTTCAGAAATAACCTTCTTTTACCCCCTCAAAGGGTATTTTACCCACTTACGGGGCGGGTAGAATGGATGACTGAAATCTCTAGTGCTTATTCGCTAGCGTATTAGCCACTCCACTCATCGTAGAGGACCATCAAAACCTAAGTGAAACCCACCTCCTGTCATTACGTTCTTTATATGACAGAATAAATCCCATAAGGACCCGCATTAGGAAACAATCTCAAGGCAGTCAACCCACAGTGCAACCAGCTCAGTATATCTATGCCATTCTCTCAAATAATAGATATTCTGAATTGAACGGATGGCACAGATAGCCGTATTGATCATGAGATAATGGAATCTTGTCCTCGCTGTTTTTCTCCAACAATTTCATTTCCTCATCTCTTTCTCCGCAACCCCCCCCCCCCCACCCCCAACCTGCGCGGAAAACGGAGGGGGCTCGTTTTCAACTCATCACTCGTTCCAGTCATCCGCTAAGTGTTTAATTACATTAGCATACAAGAAACTGGGCCAGTGATGTGTTATGATTTAGATAATTTTGGTAATTCGACATCCGTGGCCTCTCACGGAGAATCTCGCCGAAGTAAAATTAAGTGCTTGGAAGTATCACCTTCGCAGACAACGACCACTGCACAATATTAATGGGTTTCTGGAGAAACGGAAAATATCTAAAAACAGGTCTAGTGCACATTTCGGGGTGAAGGTGTGCTGGAGGCAGAAATATCCAAGTGGGTGGACATCTATTCTTTGTTTCCTTTCCAAGCTACTTAACTTGTCAAGCTAGCTACTCACAATTTAAAGTATGTTAGTTCAAGCTATTATTTTGAAGAAGTTAGCTACACTACAAGGCACTTGGGTACAACAAGCTTATTACAATGATGCTACTTAAAGGTATTTTTTAAAGTCTTTCAAATATCCAAGAATATCATTAATGCTAAGTTCTGTAATGAAACTCTAAATGGCACAGGCTGATGATCCGTAATGCAAACTGATGATATTCACAGTTTTAAACTACTTGGCAAACTAGTTCGCTTTTCAATTGAATGACTGGTTAGCATTCACGAGAGCAGTTCCTCTGAAACCCTCCACCTCCCCAGCTCCACCTGTATAGATCTGCTCCAGGTTATTGTATATCCTATTTGTGCAGCAGCAGCAGTATGTCTTAAAAACTCAATATGCACCATATCAGTGTATGCACTGGCAGTAGCAAATTCCTGTACTTGCTTTGCAGCAGCAGCAATAATTTACAACAACAGCAATAACCAATAGCAGAATTTTCTGGGACAAAATCAATGAGAGTTTTTTAAATGAATAAACAGTCCTTTTAAGGTGACAATATCAAACTTGAACAGACAGCCTACATTTGCGATAAATATGACTAAAAACTAGAATACTGCCCATATATAATTAGGCATAACGAGTACATAGTCAACAAAAAAGACCTGGAATGCCATAGAATATTGCAATTGCAATTTTGATATGTTTTTTCTCAGAATTCTGACTTTACATCTTACGAATCTGTTTTTTTTTTTTTTTTAAAGAGCTAATTAAAAAAATATTATTGACTTTTCCTCTCAGAATTCAGAATTGTTGTGCAATTGCGAGTTTATATCTCACAATTCTGACTTTTCTTCTCAAAGTTCAAAATAATTATCTTGCACTTTATATTTTAGAGCTTTGAGTTTATATCCCACATTGTAGGCTTTTTTCTAAGAATTGCAAGAAAAAAAAGTTGACAAAGTCAATTGCAACCTTTTATCTCACAATTCTGACTTTTTTGTGCATGTGCGAGTATTTATCTTACAATTCTGACTTTCTTTATCTTGCAGTTTTTTTTTCTCAGAATTGTGAGAAGAAAGTGACAGTTGTGAGATATAAATGCAGAATTGTGAAAAAAAGGTTTCAGTTACCTTTTTCAATAGTATAGATGTGACAGTATAGAAAAAAAAAGCTTACTGCAAAAATATAATTTTTAAATTATTCACTTTTACGACAAGTTTTTGTCATCTAATGTAATAAATATACAGTACATCTTACATGCTGTCATTGATATAATTTCGAAATGTATGAAAATGTACAGTATGTTTAATGTTTGAATACCAGTAAACATTAATTATATCAGATTGTTTATTAACTGTTTTTTAGCTTCATTATCATAAAACTTTTGCCAGAGAGTATCACACTTGCTGTGCCAGTCTCAAATCCCTTACTGTCTTTGTTTCAGCCGATTCTTTTGGCTAATTTGATTACAACAGGACATGAAAACAAATGCTCCAAATCCTTCATATTCCACACTCTCACAGCTGCTCACTGACCTTCCTGGACTGAAGCTGGGCATTGTGGCTCACCAGTGCTACATTAATCTGAAAAGCCAAGATTGGAGGAGGAATGTCCTCCTTTTCTCTTACTAAAGGATTCACATGTCTAATCCTAAACAAATCCATTTGCATTCGGAGTTCTTTGAGCCAGCCGGCATGGATTCCACTTTATTCTTCCTGAGTTTCTTTTGAAGCCATTGCGGTGTCTTTGTTTTAGTGAGTTTGAATGGGAGACTCCCACTGGGTCGAGACAAACTGCCTCTACTTATGCAGATGCTCATTAGCACAGTCCTTAGTCTTCACTTATACACAAAGCCAGAGGGGATTTATGAGTCTATGGGACTCCAGATGCTGATCCAGAATGCTCAATGACACCAGAGAAAGTTGTGCATCAGTAACGTTGCAAGATTAGGCTATACAAACTGTGTTTAAATCAATGGCAGGCTCTGGTTCTTTAGTTTCTTATGAAACTTCAGCGGTACATCTGCAATAAGCGCACACCAAAAAAAGGCCAATAGTATGGAAAATCACAATATGCTGTGAGAAACACTACACTGAGTCATTTTAAGATATTCATGTTGGACAAAGTAGTGGTTTAGAAGCAGTGCACATACTGGTATGTAGAGCTATAAATCAATCATTGGTTTGAATCCGGCTGCCAGAATTTTCCAATCTTCGAGAATGAATCTCCATAAAACCTCTCTCTCACACACACACACACACACACATACTGTATATATATATATATATATATATATAATGTATAGAGTGTATATGTGCATATATACTGTATATATATACAACGTATATATATATATATATATATATATATATATATATATATATAGTGTATAGTGTATACACACAAATACACATATACGTAAATGACATAATGAGTGCATGAATCTCCCTAAAACCTTCTCTTCCCAAAAACATGTTCTTTAGCTAAAGAGATAAATATAAATAATTAATGAATTAATCTATCTATCTATCTATCTATCTATCTATCTATGTTTATTATATACAAATAATACAGGAAGCAAAGCTTATTTTGGACGTTTTATTGTGATTTGACACTATATTATTGCATTATATAATAATAATAATAGGTTTAAAAAATATATTTATCAGACATAACTATAAATACATAATCACTTAATCTAATAAATATAATAATAAATACATATTATATACATTGTTTTGTGATTTGACATTATTTTCAGGCGGTTTAGCCACATTTTAAACCTCAGTTACTTTTACCATATAGCTAAAATAAATACATCAATAAATATATATATATATTTTTAACATTATTTTAATTGTAAATTATTTATATATCATAGTAGGCCTATTTGTTGCATTGCATTCAATTTATGCTGAAAAAAAATGGTTAATGGTTGTTAAATAATAGCTGTAAAATAGCCATCATTGTTTTATATCAACATGTTTTGGGGTGAAATTGGACATGTTTAAAAAAAACAACACAACATCAGTTCAAATGATAGCATAATCAGTACATGTTAGTCACACAGTGCAGCCCTAAAGCACATCTAGGTGCAGATAATGTATTGCATGACACGTGCATGTTGGTTTTCCCGGCTCTTGAGTTGAACACATCATGTACGTGAAGCAGAGCATCCTCCGCTCCCTAACGGCTAAAAAACACTCTTGACGTAAGAAGCGAACGCATGATCGCCCCAGCTTTTCTCTGCAGGGATCCCACCTAAATGTCTGTTATGAAGCTACTCATTCTGCAGTCTGTGCCGGTGTTGTGCCCATTTTCGACCCCCTGCCAATTTATTACCCCTCTTGTTGAAATCACTATCTGATTGCCTAATCCTAACCCCTCCCCCACACCTAACCCTAAATTTACCAATACTAGGGGGGTAATAATCTGGCAGGGGTCAGAATTGGGCACAACACCTGGACCGTATGCAGACCGAGACACGTCAAAATCCATCTGCTGTGACGGATATCAACCTCATATGAAGGCAGGCATCGATCCAGACATTTACCATTATATCTCTCAACCAGAACTTTCACCAGCAGCTCAGTCGGATTTATTGATGTTTAATTGTGACCAAGTAGATTTGAAATAACATCTAAAATATTGAAGATATTTTATTACTATAAAATATCTATTCCGGTCTCTCGCCCTTGAAAAAGTGGTCTGTAATGATTAGAATTAGTGTAATTATGCACTCGTATTGAGAGCTGCGTTATTGCATAAGCAATTCCATATAAGCTGACGATAGAAAGAAGGTCGACTGATAGAAAGTGGTCATGTGGCGATGAGGAAAAGAAAATGTCACTGCATTTGGAAGTGAATCGTAGCTAAAAACAAAAAGTCAAAAAGTCAATTCCTCTAAAGATTCTCAGATCAGCACGAACTGCTCTGAGAAACAGCAAGGGACTGAATTTGCATATGGCTTGTTCCTGTAGAAATAACAGAGGCTCGATATAAAAGCAGTAAAATTGCATAAAATGGGAGAAAATGTATCTGCTGTCAATAAAAACGAAGTGCTTGTGTTCATTTAATAGGTTTCTTCTCTTGCAAAAATGCACAATGGTAACCAGGATTTCTGACAAAATACAATGGTTATTCTAATGCTGTTTAATTTAGTGCAATTTATTATAAAACATTCAATAAAATAGCTATTTATTTAAGAAGTTACTGTATTTTAGAGCTGTATCTGAATGTTTCTGAATCCAACTTGTTATTATTATTATAAATATAAGCAGTGTATATATATATATATATATATATATATATATATATATTCAACGTGTATATATATATTCATATTTGTTATGTCGCTGCCTTATGTTAAACTGCTTTAAATTACTTTTTTTTCCCCACATCAATCTACACTCCATACACCATTATGGTAAAGCAAAAAAACATATTTGAAAATGTATTAAAAATAAAAAAACGTAAATGATTCCATTGCATAAGTATTCATACCCTTATCGGAGACAGTTGAAATTTAGATCTGGAGCATTCATATTGCTTGTAGATGTTACCACAGTTCGAGTGAAGTTAACCTGTGGCAAATTCAATTCAATGAGTATGATTTGGAAAGGCACACACGTCTTAATAAAAGGTCTAAATGCATATCAGAGCAAAAGCCAAGCCCTGAGGTCAAAATAACTACCTGTAGAGCTCAGAAACAGGTTTGAGTCAAGCCACACATCTGGGGAAGAGTTCAGAAAACTGCAGCATTGAAGGTTCACAGAAGCATGTAGTCTCTGTTACTCTTAATGGAAGAAGTTTGAAACAAACCGGCCTCTTCCTAGAGCTGGCCTCCTGGCCAAACTGAGCAATTGATGGAGAAGGGTTTTGGATAGTGTGGTGACCAAGAACCTGATGGTCACTCTAGTTGAGCTCCATGATCATACTGTATGTGAATATAGGAGAAATCTACAGAAGGACAAACATCACGGCAACACTCCACCAATCCGGTCTTTATGGCGGTGTGGCAAGACTCAATCCTCTCTTCAGTGTAGACACATAAAAACACACTTGGAATTTGCAAAAAAGCACCTAAAGGACCCTCAGACTGTGAGAAATAATATTCTCTGGTCTGATGAACCTCAATTCCAAACATCATGTTTGAAGGAAATCAGGCACTGCTCATCACATGCAGAGTACCATCCCAAAAGTAAAGTGTGCTGGTAGCAGCCTCATGCTGTGGGGCTGTTTTTCAGCGGCAGGGACTGAGGGACTCATCAGAGTAGAAGAAAAGCTTAATGCACCAAAATACTGAGAAAGCCTTAATGAAAACCCAGTCCAGAGCATTCCGAACCTCAGAATGGGCAGAAGGTTCACCTTCCAACAGGACAATGGACCTAAGCACACAGCAAGAGTGGCTTATAGACAACTCTGTGAATGTCCTTGAGTGGCCCAGCCAGAGCCTGAGCTTGAACCCAATCAAATATTTCTGGAGAAACCTGAAAAGGTGCATCTGCCCCCATCCAACCTGACAGAGCTTGAGAGGTGAAGAGGTGAAGAGAAGAATTGCAGATAATTGCCAAATGCTGATGAGCAAAGCTTGTAGCATCAAACAAAAAAGACTTGAGGCTGTAAAGGTGCTTCAGCTAAATATTTAGTTAAGGGTATGAATACTTCCAATGTACTTATTTCAGTTTTTATTTTTTTATACATTTATGAAGTTGTGACAATTCTGTTTTTTTTTTGCTTTGTAAATATGGTGTATGGAGTGTAGATTGATGTTGAAAAAAAGTAATTTAAAGCAATTTAACATAAGGCAGCAACCTAAAACATGAAAAGAATTAAGGGGTTTGAATACTTTCGCAAGACACTGTATGTATATATATATATATATATAATGATTAAGCTGATTTCATGTTTTTTATTTAAATTTTTCCCCTGAGAAATTAAAGTTTGAAGGTTTTCTTTTCAAGAGTTTCAGATCATGTTTCCCTTTTCTTTTTCCCGGCCGCTCTTATTTGTCCCATGTCACAAAGCATGATGGGATTGCTTGACCTCAAAGAAGGTCGTCTCCCAGATAGCTATCTGGAAATAATTTTATCACAGCCGAGACTCCATCTACAGTAAACACGTGTTTAAATTCGCTCTTCGGACGACTCTTCCTTCCCCTCCCCTCGTGGCTGAATCTAATTTGTTGTGTCGGTGTGATGCAGTACCTGTTGGCTCTCTTCTCTCAGCCCATTTGCCATCCGCCCTCCCCCACCGCAGACACTCCAGAAGCCAAGACATCTGGGATCTTTCTCAATCAGCGTGTATCTGGCCATGCGGAGGTGAGATAAGGGTGGGATTCATCTGCCTGTGAGAGACTGTGCAAGAGATGGGTTCACAGGAGGCTTGAGAGACTCCGCAGCGCTGCAGATCATTAGATGCGCTATCTGCTTTCACTCAGATGCCCTGTGGAAAGAGATTACTAAACAAACACCATTCACAACACCGCCTCCAAATCCCCGCCTATTTATCTCTGACTTACTACTGTATTGATATTGATTTTTGGGATATGGATAGGTCGAGGACAAGTCCCAAGTCAACAGACAAATGTGTATGATAACAGATGTTTAGTTAATGAGACTTTGCTGCCAAAATGCTGAATATATGGAGTTAATCTTAAAAATAAAGGTGCCAGTTAGAACTGAAAATAGCTTTTGAGAATTATTTATTTATTAGTTGAAATGGTAAAAAAGTAGTTCACTCAAAAAATCTAAATTCGGTCTCTATTTACTCACTCTCATGTCATTTCAAACCTGTATGATGTTTAATTTCCTGTATAAAACATAAGGCGGTATTTTTTGTAGAATGTACAGGTTGCTGTTTTCCACATAGTGAAGTTGGAAAGTACTTTTTAATGTTTAAAAAGGATCGTAAAAGCACAAAGTTCCAACAAATTTTGGGTGAGCTATGTCTTTGATGTCACCCACATACCCCCCCGCCCCACTTAAGTCAATTTAGCTTCAGCAATGTGAAGACCCAATAAAGCCAGGTTAACAACAATTTTACTTATGTAATGTTACATATTTTTGAGTAAAAAAGAATATCAAAAAGAAAAAAAAGCAAATTTGGTGGCAGCGGAGGGATGGCTACCTGCAAGACAGCACCAAAAGGCAAAAGACCCTGAGGCGGATTACGCTCACGGGTGAAAGCGGTTGCAGAGGGGGATGCGGTATGGGACACTGCAGAGTCAACGGAGGATGAAGGGGGAGCGGAGGCGTTTCCAAAGGCTTCACCTGAGTCCCATGTCAAGGCCGATGCGATGGGCTCGACATCCGATGAGGGATTGCTGAGCCTGATGCGTCAGTTCCTCGATGCACAGGAGCAACGGGAGGAGAGGCATCTGGCAGAGCTCCGGGGACTACGGGGCGTGATTCTGCAGTCTGCTAGATCTGCGGAGACTTCCAGCGATGCCGAGAGCCTGCAAATGAATCTCCCGACACGTCTGCTTCAAGAACCGCACACGCTCGCAGCACTGACACCCCAGCGAGTCATACTCCAAACCAGCCAAATCTGATGAGTGAACCACCGAGGATACCTGTCTTCCAACAGGGGGAGGACATTGAGAGTTATCTTCGACGCTTTGAATGCCTGGCCAAGACTTGGGGATGACCTGCTGGAAAGAATTGGACAGGCCCAATATATTACCACCCTGGATCTGTGCAAGGGGTATTGGCAGGTGCCCCTTGACAATGACTCCAAACAGTATACGGCATTCAGGACACCATCAGCACTATACCATTTTACAGTTCTTCCCTTTGGCCTGCATGGGGCACCTGCCACATTTCAACGATTGATGGACCAAGTGCTTCGAGGGTGTGAGGGGTGGGCAGCCGCCTACTTGGATGACATCATAATCTTCAGTAACTCCTGGGAGGAGCATCTGACACATCTGGAAGAGACCCTGAAACGTATCCAAGAGGCAGGACTCACCCTCAATGTCAAGAAATGTGAGTGGGCAAGGCAGGAGACCAGTTACCTTGGATATCACCTGGGAAATGGCAAGCTGAGACCCCAAGTGGACAAAGTGGAAGCCATCCGATGGAGCCCAAGGCCTAGGTCGAAGAAGGAGATAAGATCCTTTCTAGGCCTGGTGGGTTGGTACAGGAGGTTCATCCCTGACTTTGCAACAATCGCTACACCACTTACGGACTTGCTGACAAAAGCAGCAAAGAGTCCGATGGAGTGGACTGAGGACTGTGAGGCAGCTTTCAGAACTCTTAAGGAGAAGATCTGCTCCAGCCCAGTCCTACAAAGCCCTGACTTCAACCAGAGATTCCTGGTCCAGGTAGATGCCTCAGCCACAGGAGTTGGGGCTGTGCTGGCCCAGGGGGAGGTGGGAGCAGAAAAACCAGTGGTCTACATCAGCAGGAAGCTGTTGCCCAGTGAGACCAGGTACTCGACTGTGGAGAAGGAGTGTCTCGCTATCAAGTGGTCCCTCGAAAGTCTAAGGTATTATCTCCTAGGAAGGGAGTTTGATCTGGAGACGGACCACCGGGCACTAACATGGATTCAGACAATGAAGGACCACAACTCCAGAGTTATGAGGTGGTACCTAAGCCTCCAACCCTACAACTTCAAGACGCGGCATAGACCAGGACAACAAAACGTGATTGCCGACTACCTGTCGCGGTACCCGGACAGTACGTGGCCAAGAGAAGGGGGAGGTGATGTGATGAAGTAGATATCCCCGCTGGGTACAGCATGCACACACACACACTTACCGCACCACACACACACACGCATACTCACCACGCTGATTTCCCCTACCCTTTGTTTGGTTGCCAGCCGAGCGGGTGCACATGCCGTCTTGACAGCCCATGGACAGTTCACACATTACATTACCCTGTTCCAGATTCATCCAGACCATACATAGTACATGCATTGTCTCGTTTATGTCATATACTTCGTGTTTGTTTGTCATGAGTATTTGGCATGGTCAGTCTTGCTGGTGGCGCCGGCAAAACCGAGCGATTGAGCGTCGACCGCTTATAACGTCATCGTTGGCGCCGCGTCGGCGCACTGTGCTCAAAATCGGGCAAAACCATTGTTTAATGTGTTAAAGACTAACGAATGTGAAAGAGGAACACAGTCATGTGTGTTATTGGTTTTATTTTGTGTTTATAATGTTGAAGTGAGGTTTTGTGTTTATAAAACATCTATTGTGTATATGTACAGAGATTACTGGAAAATGTATTAGTTTATAAATGGTACGGCCAAAGAAGGGGTGGAGTCTGGCCTATAAAAAGGGAGGCCAGACTCACATTTATCACTTGTTAACCAAGTCGAACGCGAGCGTGCAACTGTAGTGCCGTGAGCAAACACCCAGCAAAGCGAGTATACTGAGGATACCCTTTGTGTATATATTTTGTAGATATCTTTTTCATTTTTAGTTTCCAGTTTGTTGTTTCTTTGCTACTTTTTATTTTTGTGGGTCTTTGGTGATTACACTGGATATATCTCTTCACGCATCACTCGTAGACTTTTGTATATGCGGTGCTGTAAATAAACTATACCTTGCACAAAAGTGCTTTTGTGGGTAGAGCCATCATTTTACATCTTTGTAAGACCTTGGGGAAGGTAGAACGCACACACATCTGAATATAATGGCGAGCACATTCCTGAGTTCAGATTTCCTGCCATAAAACCTCCTTATCTGAAGAGACTTTGTTAAAACAAGGAGGAATTGGAGGAGAGCATCTTGAATGTGATTTAAAACAGGACTTCACTTGGTTCTTATCACTTAACCATAACTCCACCGAAACAGGACGAAACATCTGTTTATGGTCCAACAACAAACGTCACGGATCCCCTGATCGTTAACGCATAATTCAATGATTTTTATCAACAAGGAAAGACGTTTTTACGACAGACGTTCAGCTAAGAAATACCAGATCTCCACAAACGTGACACCCTTATGACCTGGACAGTGACTTTCCTGACCTCCCTTTTTCTCCCACATTTCACAGCTTGTTTCTGTTTATTGACTTTGCTAAAAGGACTTAAAGACTTTTATAAAGTGTTCCAAAAGGACAATTGATAGTAGTCACTACTGCTATTCAAGCTATATAATCAAAAGCAATATATATATATTATATTTACAATATATATAGTCAGGCTGCATTTTATGAAATGAAAGTAAGCTTGCTGTGTTATTGGAATCTATGGTGTTTTTATAATCTTTTGAGGTATAATTTTCTCCTGTGCAAGAACTACTAGACCTTCTAGTAGTATATGCATGATGTGTTATTTCTAATCTTTAAATTGAACCCTTTTTGTTAGTTTTAGCATGAAAGCTATTAATGTATGTCAAATACCTTATATTTGGTTTCATATTAACGGTCAGGACAAATGCAAGAATTTGGTGTGCATGGGAAGTTAATATTGAGTATAATATTGTGTGATTAGAACGTATTAAAATATATTTTCTTCATGTGACAATATAAATAGGCAGATAATGTATGCACAGAAAGAAGCCTTGTGTAGGCGGAGCTCCGTCTACAGGAACCCTTTCATTGGAAGAGCGCTGGTGGACGCCCTGATGTCAGTCCATCTTAGAGCGGACCCCCCCCGCTCTCTGCTCGCGCATGGCTAAGTGTCCTCAGCCATTTACCATCTGGCAAGACTTTGACCAACTTCTTTTTGAAGAAGTCATCCAACGGAACAACCAGCTGAAGCCATAAGAAATCGAAACAGACTTCCTTCAAGCGCCATCAAACAACCCCAGAGCCAACCAAGCAACAACAGAAGGACATCCCCAGAGTGACGTCACGCGACGAGGACACGCGGGATTCCCTCGAGCCACACGGATCATTTCAACTTAAAAGCAAGTATCAAACAACCTCTAAAGTGGCTGAATCGTGTGGTATTTTATCTCTAAGAGTAAGGATAATAGAATTCTCCTCTTGATGATCGGCACGGGTAAAATCGTATGGAAATAGCAAAACAGTGCTAGATTGTAATCATTCTCAATTAAATTTATTGCCTGTGCGTGTGTGTGTGTATGTATTTTGTTTTATGTTATTTAGCTTAGTTCATGTATTTTAGTAAGATAGCAAATAAACTCTTGCTTGATTTATAGAGAAGTGTTCTGTGTTTTGTTGTGTAATATTCAAATCAAACTTCGCTCAGATAACGTTACCTATGCTAATAACTGTCATACGGTTATTTAAATAATTCTGTATTATTATATCGTGGCCACGAGAATAAACAAAATTTCTCAGATATATTGAAATCTAACAACTCGCTGGACGATTGTTAAATAAGGTATAAGTTGGACATTTTGATTAATACCAATTGATCGTATCGATATCAGACTTTAAGATTCCCTAAAGCTAAAATAAAGCTTAAACCAAAGAGCTAAATTAAACAATGTAAAAGGGGTAAAATCCTTTACATCTTTTACAGACACTTTCTATGTCCCAAGCGAGTTGGTGGTTCAAGCAGTATCACAATTTTCCCAGCACTATCTGCTAAATATTAGTGCTGTCAAATGATTCATCGTGATTAATCGCATCAAAAAATATGTTTTTGTTTACATAATATATGTATGTGTACTGTGTATATTTATTATGTATATATAAATACACACACATGCATGTGTATATATTTCAGAAAAAAATGTTTATATATTAAATATATTTATTTATAATATAAATTATATTAATATAATTCATATATAATATAACTTAATGAATATAAAGTATTCATATAGACATGTAAATACTTGTAAATATTTTCAAAATATATACTGTATTTGTGTGTATTTATATATACATAATAAATATACACAGAACACACACATATATTATGCAAACACAAACTTTTATTTTGTATGTGATTAATCGTTTGACAACACTACTAAATATCTTATTTTGTATCCCTTGCAAACAAAAAAAATATTTATATTGGTTTTAAGTGACAAAAGGGTTAGTGAAATAAATAAATAAATAGTAGTAAATTAATAAATAATAAATAAATAAATCGATTTGGGGTGAACAATGCCTTTAAAGAACCCAAGTAAATGAATAATAAATTAAATAAATAAATATATTTTTTGGGCACACTATCCCTTTAATTAGTTTTTTCTTCAACAAAAAAAACCTCTGCAGTATTGAAAAAGTGGAGATCGTTTCTAAAATACGAGAAAAAAAGGCACTCCACATGAATAGGCCAGAAGCAAGACATCAGCTGTAATCTACGAACACGGTCTATTATCAGGAACATTTTCCTGCGGTACAGAAACAGCCTTACGAACTGTTCTACCACATACTGCTCCAATTTCAAGCATTTTCACTGTATTGCAGGTTCAGCTATCGGTATCTGAGTCTGTAATGATTTGGACCTGTACTCGCCGAACAAATGTGCAAGTCTCTAGTGGAATCAGAAGTTTATAAAGAAACAGGCAAACATTAGAGCCAAACAGAGTGAAGGACTTTCATTCAGGGACTCTTTATGAACTAGTTCCAGCTACTGTCTCTGGCTCTTCTCCCAGAGGGACAGCTAACTTCACCCAAGTGACTTCACTTCCCTGGAGGCTTGGAGTATTGACGTTTTTTAACTGTGTGTGTGTGTGTGTGTGTGTGTGTGTGTGTGTGTGTGTGTGTGAGTGTGGGTGAGCGATACTCCCTTTGTGAGTTTTAGCACTGCACGGCAGACATAAAGGTAAACTGAAACCGTGCTGTCTGTGAACAGCCCTTATCTGTTTCTGAGAACCACAAACACATTCAGCTTCTACAATGTCTCAATAAACCTGAAAAACAATAATTTTCATGTATGCATTATATTTAATTCTGCCCTTGCAGTATGTTGCATTAACCACGTTTACATAAAAAAACATTTTCCATATTCAGATTAAGGTTTTATTCTAAACAAACAAACAAACAAACAAACAACATTCTCCACAGCTGTTTGAAACAAAAACAACAAACAAAATGTTCCACAAACATTTTTGTTTTTGTATTTAAAAAATATATATTTTCACGTTTTCATAAAGTTAAGACACATTTGTGATGAAAATATTACTTTTCTCAAAATTGCATTTTGTTATTAATCATTTTAGTTGTTCAAACATAAATTATGTCTCAGTTTAACAATTTTTTTTGCAACTTTAGGTGTGGCTTCTGGAATATTTTTTAAATAAAATTGTGAAACTCATTGTAATGTACTTGCAACCAAAATGCAATGTTGTAAAAATGTTTTGTGCTTTGTTGCACATATTACACCATAATATTTACATATTCATGGTTACAACTTCAAGAAATATCATGGGAATAAATAACATTTCCATAATGTCTCAATAAAGCTGAAAAATAATCATTTTAATTTTCCCATTATATTCTGCTCTTGCAATATGTCACATTAACCACATTTACATAAACAATAATTTTCCATGTTCAGATTAAGCTTTTATTCTAAAAACAAGTTTACATGCTCCACAGCTGTTTGGAAAAACAAACAAGCAAAACATTCTACAAATGTTGCCGTTGTGTCTGATTTTTGTTTTTGTAGTGAAAAAGTTTTTTTTTTACTTATTTAGTTCTCTAAATATGTAAATTATGTTTTGGTTACACAATTTGTACACATTTAGGTGTGGTTTATGGATTATTTTTTAAATATACTGCATTGTAACCTAACTGCAACAAAAATGCAACGTTGTAAAAATGTTACTTATAATGCTTCTCTAATTGATTACTGTGTAAGTGTACAGAATCTACTTTCAGGTTTCTGTGGATACCCTCTGTGTCATGTGACCAACTGGCTGTGATGTTTAGTATGAGGTTAAAGGTCAGAGGTCAGACGGTTAGAAACAGGACTCTTGGGTCAGTGTTTGACAGTCTAACAGAGCCTTCAACATGATCCATTACAGATTACATTGAAAAATAACAGTCATTAGCTAAAACATGGGGCACAATCTATCCTCACAACCAATTAATCAATCAGTAAACACATTACAGTTGTCACGAATCCTGGCCATGAACTTTGCTTCATTCACCACTAGAGGTCACTCTCCCATCACATGGACTTTCACACAGTTACAGATCACTCATAGACTGCATTTCCCATCATTCACTGCACCCACACAGCTGTTCACAATGATCACGCTTGCACCTGTTCACCATCTCACAATCACCATCACCCAATCACACACACACACACACTACATAAACCCTGGACTTTCTGCCACTCACTGCCGAGTATTGTTTAGCCTAGCTACAATCGAAGCGTTTTCCCAGTATCCCTAGTTAGATTTCTCGTGTTCTGATTCCTGCCCGTGCTCCTGGATTATTCTCTCTGCCTAGCCCTCTGGATTAAGTTTGCCGATCGCCGACCCACGCTTGCCTAAGGACTATTCTTGTGTCTTGCCCATGCCATACCTGTTTGCTACTGCCCGACCCTGCCTGTATTGACCATGTTTCATAATAAAAAGCTTGCACTTGGATCCGCATGTCTCACGTCTCGTCAGCTCCGTCACAGAATACTCGGCCCACTAGGATCCAGCAGCTTCTCAGACGGTCATTCAGAAGGTATGGAAACGACAAGAATCCTGTTTGCCCTTAAACAAGGTCCTCGATCACTGGAGCAACATATCAGAGAGTTCTTAGCCATCGCAAACTATTCAGATTTGCCGGACATTACTCTGATTGAGATTTTTTGCGATGGCATTCATCAACCTATGAGATCTGAGTTTAGACGCGAGGGTACGCGTGCTTCACTCGCTCAGTTTTTGGACTATGCCCTACTGACTGTTGGTTCAACGTTCACTGTGGGAGTCGCGGAGGAACGAGACACCGCACCCAATTGGTTGAACACAGCCACGCTAGAGCACACTCACAAAATGGCGGCAACAACAACACCCCGTAGCGTCATTGCTGCCAATCACAAGCCAAGTCAAGTCCCAGCTGATGTCAAAGAGCCAAGTCCAGTCCCAGCTGATGTTAAAGAGCCAAGTCAAGTCCCAGCTGATGTTAAAGAGCCAGGTCAAGTCCCAGCTGATGTTAAGAAGCCAAGTCAAGTCGCCGCTGATGTTAAAGAACCAAGTCAAGTCACAGCCTATGTTAAAAGGTCAAGTCAAGCTACAGTTGATCGTCACGAGTCAAGCCAAGCCACAGTTGATTGTCACGACTCCAACCAAAGCACAGTTGATCGTCACAAGTCAAGCCAAGCCACCAGTGATCTCCGTGAGTCAAGCCAAGCCACAGTTGATCGTCACGAGTCAAGCCAAGCCGCACTTGATCGTCACGAGTCAAGCCAAGCCACAGTTGATCGTCACAAGTCAAGCCAAGCCACAGTTGATCGTCACGAGTCAAGCCAAGTCACCGTTGACCGTCAGGAATCAACCCCTCTCTCAGATCATCAGCCAGAGCCACATCACGCCTCAACTCAACAGCCAGAGCTACAACACGTCTCAGCTCTCCAGCCCGAGTCAGACCACGTCACAGGTGACCAGCCAGAGTCAGACCACGTCACAGGTGACCAGCCAGAGTCAGACCACGTCACAGGTGACCAGCCAGAGTCAGACCACGTCACAGGTGACCAGCCAGAGTCAGACCACGTCACAGGTGACCAGCCAGAGTCAGACAACGTCACAGGTGACCAGCCAGAGTCTCTTCAAGTCTCAGCCGAACTGCCAGAGTCTCTTCAAGTCTCAGCCGAACTGCCAGAGTCTCTTCAAGTCTCAGCCGAACTGCCAGAGTCTCCTCACGTCTCAGCGGAACTGCCAGAATCTGTCACACCGAGAGATTTAAGGTCAGTCCTTCGAGTTCTCCGGTTGATATCCAGCGTGAGGGATGCACCGCTGGTGTCTGTACGCACTGCTGGTATCCCCAAATCCACTCACTTTGACCCTCCTGTTCATGAACTGATTACCCTGTCTGAAGCGCTTCCCAGGGTGGGGATCGCACTATGTTGCATTTGGGCCACATACACCACCACTGTACTGCCCCAGGGGAAGGCATCTGCTGCAGAACCTCCCCAAGCGGTGGTGCTCGCCTCAGCCCCTTGCAAGGTGGTGGCGCCCAGCAATATACTCTCACCCGGTCATGTTACCACCGTAGAACCTCCAGAGGTGGCGGCGTTAGCTGCAGAACCTCCAGAGGTGTCGGTGGTATCCTCCTGTGAGCTCTCACCCTGTCCTGTCATGGCTAGGAAGGCCGTCTGTGAGCTCTCACCCTGTCCTGTCACTGCTATGGAGGCCGCCTGTGAGCTCTCATCCTGTCCTGTCACGGCTATGGAGGCCGTCTGTGAGCTCTCACCCTGTCCTGTCACGGCTAGGAAGGCCGTCTGTGAGCTCTCATCCTGTCCTGTCACGGCTATGGAGGCCGTCTGTGAGCTCTCGCCCTGTCCTGTCACGGCTAAGGAGGCCGTCTATGAACTCTCGCCCTGTCCTGTCACGGCTAGGAAGGCCGTCTGTGAGCTCTCACCCTGTCCTGTCACGGCTAGGAAGGCCGTCTGTGAACTCTCATCCTGTCCTGTCACGGCTATGGAGGCCGTCTATGAGCTCTCACCCTGTCCTGTCACGGCTAAGGAGGCCGTCTATGAACTCTCGCCCTGTCCTGTCACGGCTAAGGAGGCCGTCTATGAACTCTCGCTCTGTCCTGTCAAGGCTATGGAAGCCATCTGCAATCCCCTGTCCTGCCAAGTCACGGCTATGGAGACCGCCTGTGATTCCCTGTCCTGCTCAGTCACGGCTATGGAGGCCGCCTGTGATTCCCCGTCCTGCCCTGTCATGGCTACGAAGACTGCCGAGGATTTCCTCTCAAGCCTTGCCACGGCCCCTGACACCATAAAGGCTCTCCCTGTGTTGTCTGTCTCTGTTCTCCCAGTGTTGTCTGTCTCTGCTCTCCCTGTGTTGTTTGTCCTTGTTCTCCTCTGCTTGCAGGTTCTGTCATGGCTACCTGCCCAGTCTGCTTCCCTGCGGTGGTCTCTGGTCCCGTCTGCTCCGCCCTGGTGGGCTCCGGGTCCGTCTGCTCCGCCCTGGTGGGTTCTGGTCACGTCTGTTCCGCCCTGGGGGGCTTCAGTTCCCTCTGCTCCGCCCTGGTGGGCTCCAGTTCCATCCTCTCCGCCCTGGCTTCCACATGGACCTGGCCCTCCGTCCCTCCCCCTGTTCCGCCTCCGTTCCACCGCCCACCTAGGATTGTTTAGGAGCGTCTGGAAGCCGCTCCTTGGGGGGGGGGGGCTATGTCACGAATCCTGGCCATGAACTTTGCTTCATTCACCACTAGAGGTCACTCTCCCATTACATGGACTTTCACACAGTTACAGATCACTCATAGACTGCATTTCCCATCATTCACTGCACCCACACAGCTGTTCACAATGATCACGCTTGCACCTGTTCACCATCTCACCATCACACACACACACACACACACACACACACACACACACACACTACATAAACCCTGGACTTTCTGCCACTCACTGCCGAGTATTGTTTAGCTTAGCTACAATCGAAGCGTTGTCCCAGTATCCCTAGTTAGATTTCTCGTGTTCTGATTCCTGCCCGTGCTCCTGGATTATTCTCTCTGCCTAGCCCTCTGGATTAAGTTTGCCGATCGCCGACCCACGCTTGCCTAAGGACTATTCTTGTGTCTTACCCATGCCATACCTGTTTGCTACTGCCCGACCCTGCCTGTATTGACCATGTTTCATAATAAAAAGCTTGCACTTGGATCTGCATGTCTCACGTCTCGTCAGCTCCGTCACAACAGTCAGTTTTATGTTTTCTGGGATAATTAAAATCACACATAATACAAAGAGTATTTACATATTCATGGTTACAACTTCAAGAAATATAATGGATATTGTATAAAATAGCATTTGCCTTAGCAAGATTGATATTTAGCAAGATTAATATTTGGTTCCTGAAAATAAACAACTAAACTTGAAGCAAATATTAACATTGGGGGAATGCTGTGTGTTTTGTGTTCAACATTATTAGTGGACAAATTAAATAAATTAGTGAGAGAGTGAAGCATGTTCTGTTTATTTAGAGGACTGTTTATTTTCGAAAGGTCTTCAGGGCCAAATTTGCCCATAGTTAAAGAAACAACCAAAAATAAGAGCTTCACAGCAAGTGCTATCAAAAAGCCTCTTTAATGTTTTCACAGCAGAAGTCTACTTTTATTTATGAACACAGATCTTATCTATTCTTTTACAAAATAATGAATAACAACAACAATGACAATTAATCTTTTGTTAAAATTAGTTAATTGAGCTTCAGTGCCTAGAGAGAAAAAGAAGTCAAAAGCAAAGGAAAACGCAAAACAGTTGATGTTTACAGCCGAGCTGAACTTTCATTTGAGTTCAGTAAATTCACGTCCTCGTCTTTTGTTTTGACCAAAGTAATTATTCTGCTCCTTCAAGGGTACCACAGATTTACTCCAAGAAAACAGCCTTTACTTTTATTTTCCCAGAGAGAAGTATTTTTTTCTCTCTCTCTCTATTGTATCTAGTGAATCTCTACAAAAGTGTGCACTTGCTTATTTGCTTTTGATCCATGTGTGCAGCTTCAAAACAGTGGCAAAAAGAATGAGTTTTTGATATGTTCAGAGTTTGTTTTAGGTTTATTGTTTTTCAAATAAACAGAACTTTTAGATATGATGAGATCTCATTCCCATTCACCTCAATGAACAAACTCTCATGTCAATTCATTAACTATTTTACAATTGGTGGTATTTTTTTCAGAATTGCATTCAAACTCATCCGTTTTTGTACAAATCAAATTAAACAAATTAATTCAAATATGCCACACATGAACCAAAACGCAAAACAGTTTAGTTTTCTGTTTGTACACCTTATTTAATACACTCTAAAAACTGCTGGGTTAAAAACAACCCAATTTGGATTATTTTGGCAACCCGGCGCTGGGTCAAAAAGGGACGAACCCAGCGCTGGGTTATTTTAACCCAACAAGTTGGGTTATTATGTTTAACCCAGCATGCTGGGTTGCTTTTTTATGGTTTAAAATGACTACATTGCTAGGCTAAAATGAACCCAAATCGAGCTAGGCGTTAAACCTACAAATCTTGTTCATTTTAAAATCACTTTTACACACAAAGAATGAGTATCAAAAGATAAATATTTATTAAAAACAACAAGAGAAAACAGTCAAAAAGTAACATGCATGTAAGAAGAAATGCAGAAAAGTATGGCATTAACAGCTACAGAGTTTATAAGTGAAGCATTGAACATTTGTTGAATATAACTTTTAAGATCAAATTTGACTTTTTTTGGTAAATGTTATATATTGTATAAATACAATAATTGTACAATTAGTTAATAGTTACGTTCTTTACAAACTATTCTGGCATGAGAGTACACAAATAAACCACAACATTAACGCTGATATTATAACATTTAAAAGAAGCATATGTGTGTGAAAGAATGTGAGCATGTGTATGAATGAGTGTAAACTCCATTTCTACTAAACACAGAACAAGCATTTAACATTTTTTACAAATTATACACTCACAGTTTGTTTCATAGTCCATGAATACTGATCATGCATCACTGCCAATTTTCATGATCTCTTTAGCATAATTGATGTAGTCATGAAGAAGCCCCATCAGCACAGCATGTGACATGGGGGAAGTCGTGGCCTAATGGTTAGAGAGTCAGACTCGGACTAACCCAAAGGTTGCCGGCAGGAATTGTCGGTGGGGGGAGTGAATGTACAGCTCTCTCTCCACCCTCAATACCACGACTGAGGTGCCCTTGAGCAAGGCACCGAACCCCCAACTGCTCCCCGGGTTTGCAGCATAAATGGCTGCCCACTGCTCTGGGTTTGTGTTCACGGTGTGTGTGTGTGTGTGTGTTCACTGCTGTGTGTGTGCACTTAGGATGGGTTAAATGCAGAGCATAAATTGGGAGTACAGGTCACCATTCCTGGCCGTATGTCACATCACTTTCACATCTTTTACAACATCCAGGGCAGCGTCCTCCTTAAAACCACTGTTGCATCAGTTTGGGGGAAATGACATTCTCCTCTTTGACCAGCATTCATCCCAGTCACCGCCTGTTCTTTATCAGTGGCCCAAAAAGAGAAAAACATTTGAAAAAAGAAAACATTTAATTAAACTATCCATTTTCCTCCACATCAGTAAGGATAGGTAAATAGTCTGTTTTATAATTTCAACCACTTTGTGTGGTTGTTTAGTGTCTGTCTACCACAGCGCTCTAGAATGCTATAATGGCAGCACTAGTGTGAGGGCATGTAATATTGTTTAAATAAATATACTGCTTTCAGAAAGCTACTACTTTACTGAAACATTAAAACAGTCATGACATTCACATACCTCACAAATTTCCATGTACGTGGAGGGCTGCTCTTTAAAGGGTTAGTTCACCAAAAAATGAAAAATGGTCATAATTTACTTTCCCACGTTGTTCCAAACTCTGCTAATGTTTGGAACACAAATAAATATATTTAATATTCTCTTAATTGTTGTCCTCCATTGCAAGTCTGGGAGACAAATATTTTCTTTTGAACAGACATGTTCGCTATCATATAATTTAAGATTTATTATATAAATATTGGCATGGATTACTTCTACAATAACTCTGTATTTTTGAAGCTTGAAAATACTGATTATCTAGACTTTCAATGGATTAACAAAAAATTATGAGAGAAAATTAAAAATATATTAATTTGTGTTCTAAATACAGACAAAAGTCTTATAGGTTTAGAATGAAATGATGGCAAGTAAATAATTTTTTTGTGTGAACTATTCCTTTAAGAAAGGAAGACCAAGAATGATGACTCTCCAAATCAGACAACTCCAAAGTTGGTTTGTGTTCTGCAATGAAAAAACACAGACATCAATGGTTTACATAAAATATGAACATGTAATCATACTGTTGTTGCATCAAAATGTGAAGTAAACAGGCAGGAGACAATGGAAACATTTATTTTCTAAAAATAACTTACATCAATCTCAAAAGAATGATGCTCTCCTATGTCTCTGGCTTTCAACATCTACAAAAACAAACATTCTTTTAGTCTTAGTAAAAAAATAAAATGATAATATGATGGATTTATGAAGTTTACTTGCCTTAAAACCGTCTTTCCCTCTCTTCTGAAGAAGCTGAGAAAATTGTCTCCTCACAGAAGCAGGCTACTGTGTCCTTAACTCCCGGCGCGGGCACAATGAAGACACAAGCTAAACAACTCTGAAATATTACCTACAAAACATTACTTTTAACAATCATCACTTCATCAGCATCAAAATAATTATGCTAGTCTTTATTACATAACGCCTTTTCCTTTAGGAAACTAAGTTACATTGAGTTTAACCGCGAAAAATAAGATAACGAATTAACATAATAACCAGCTATTAACACCTCAAAAACTGCAGATATTGTAAAATCGTATGTAAATATGACATAAGACACTCACGTACGTTCTCACATATCTCTTCTGTTCAGTAAAAGAGGCCGTTAAGACCTCCGTTTCTGAGGCGAAAACCGCGTCCGCGTATTATTCAATATAAGCTCTTTTCGGACTATTTCCGCCTTACATAAAACCTCAAAATACTCCCGGACACAAACAAAGGATGATGACTTTACATTTTTAATCTTTACTTACCATAACGTCTTTCACTCGCTTCTCGCTTCTTTCATGCTGAGAAAATGGCGGCTTCTCGCACTGGTGTCATCAGACGTTGATGTGACGTACATGTTCTCTTTCAGGTCCGCGTTCCAAACCCAGCACCGCTGGGTAATGATGAAGACTAATTGTCAACCCAAAATTGGGTTAAAACAACCCAACGTCCTTACCCAGCGGTCTCAACCCAGCATTTGGGTTGAAAAAAATAACCCAGCATTTTTTAGAGTGTAGGGGACCTTATGCCCTTTTTTACAAGATGTAATATAAGTCTCAGGTGTCCCCAGGATGTGTCTGTGAAGTTTCAGCTCAAAATACCCCACAGATAATTTATTATATCATTTTGAAAATGCCTATTTTGAGTGGAAGCAGAAACAGGCTGTTTTTGTGCATATCTCTTTAAATGCAAATGAGCTGCTGCTCCCTGCCCCCTTTTCCAGAATAGGGCTGTGCCTTTACAGATTGTACCTCAGATTCTCTGCTAAAAAAAAAAACATCTGTTCGGTTTTGATTACCATGTCTATCACGCTGAAACCATGCTTTTTAAAGCCATATTAGTTTAAACTTCTGAGTGCACACATCCGAAGCATGTGCTAAGAAGTTCTAAGTTCTCTTTCACGTCTTATTGCACTTAAACTGTCAAATACACACAGTGCTATGTTAAAAACACACAGAAGTTACAAAAACAGTCAGTTATGTCTGTGAAGGTAAACAGCTGGGAAAGAAACCGCATGTTTATATTAAATCTGTGTGGCAGCAGCGTAATATACAGTAAATAAATAAATAAATCCACTGCTCTCATCTCCTCTGAGGCTGTGACTCTAAATAGTGTTCTGTGCTCTTCAGTGCAGCCAAAGGCAGAACAGTTTGCATGATTTGCTAGAACTTTCGTCATAGTGTTAGAACTGGTACACCGTTGACGCTTGTGAAAACACAATAGCGGCACTGTGGGTGGAAACATGCAGATTAAGGGGCGGTAATATTATAATATGTTATCCTTTCTATGTCACGGGGGGAGCGAAATCTGATGCTCTTAATTTTTTTTTTTTTTTTTTTCACAAGCTTTCAGAGAAAGGCTTACCAAAAAAAAAAAAAAAAAAAAAAAAAAAAAAAAAATATATATATATATATATATATATATATATATATATATATATATATATATATATATATATATATATATATATATATATATATATATATGCACTGGGTTGTTCTTTTTCATGATTTCTGGGTTGGTAGATGCACCGGAGACACAATTATAGTACTTAAACATGGAAAAAGTAAGATTTTCATGATATGTCACCTTTAATGTGATTTCTTGAAGTGTAATTACACAAATAAGGACTGAGTAATTAACTACATGTACTTAAGATTAGGGTTTGGTTAGGATTAGTGTTAGTTACTTATGCATAATTTACTTATTACAATAGTAATGTCATGCAACATGTAACAATTTAAAATTTTAATTGTTAGCTCATCTATAAGCAGGGCCTAAAATTTTACCACAAAATATTTTTTTTACCGGCCATGAAACTGTGTGTGCATTATTTAATTTAAAATATAAATAAATTAATAAATTGGGGAAACACGCTCATCAACACCAATTATTACTCAATTTGGCATTTGGAAAGTGTTAATTTTTGGCCCTGACACATATGATACATATATGATACAAATATTCTACTTTTCCTTTTCATTTTTAAATGTTTAATTTCATTATACAGATTGATTAAAAAATATTCCACATGTTGCAGTTTGGCCAGCTTTTGGATTCATAGTAAAAATGTTACTGTATGTTGACGTTTTGAAGATACTTAAAGTAAAACCACATGAGTAGGTATATTCAATGTTTCCAAAACATTTCATTTTGTTTATCTAATACTTTAGTTTCAAACTAAATGTATGTTTACATGACAAATATTGTACTGAAAATGGAAAAGTTTTTTCATTTTGTGTTTTTTTCATGTACAGATGATACCATCGTCAAAACAATCCCCGTTCACACAGATCTAAACGACTAAATCACTGTATTATTCATTCCAGACCAGTAGATGGCGATGTTACTAAAGAAACACTATGCGCACATATAGCCTAAACACACACACGTCACCTTTTTCACAAATTTGCAGTTTTGCCATTTACACAAAGAAAATAACAATATTGTTTTCAAAAACTTGCACTTCAAAACCTGTTTTCAAACGTTCTCATTTCCAGGCCTCCAAAATGTCATTGTTTTGTAAATGAACAGCCAAAATGCATAAAAAGTCTGTTTTAAGTTGAAAACGGTGTTGTATAAAAGTTGTTGGTTGTAATACAAACACGCAAGCTCCACAATTTCATTTAGATACATTACATTTACGCATTTAGCAGATGCTTTTATCCAAAGCGACTTACAGTGCATTCAGGCTATACATTTTTTTATCAGTATGTGTGTTCCCTGGGAATTGAACCCACAAACTTTTGCGTTAATAACGCAATGCTCTACCACTGAGCCACAGGAACACCTGAGATACATGTTTTATTTTTGTTATGGCTATTGGAGTGTAAACACTGTGGTGCTTTTAACCTTTGTTTATTTGCACGACCCAGCATGTCAACATCTGGCTCTATCAAAAAGCTGGGGCTCCCTCTTTTTCCAAACAATTTCAGATGAAAGGAAACCTGTTCGAGAACAATCATTACCTTTGCAATACTGTTCTGTGCCTCTAGGGGCATAAAAACTACACCCTTGTTTTTCCATGTTTCCTGACAGACAGGTATTTGTGTCAGTCATTAGTTCGTTCATCAGATTCCGCACAATCGTAAACATCTCCTGGAGTAAACAAACCTGGTGTAACAGTAGAGAAATTCACCCACTTACAGAAATAAACCAACAACCCAGAGCTGCATGTATTAGCAGAGGAACGTCAAACTCGTGAGTTTCGTCATGCCCTGAATCGTTTCCTCAGCCAAATGCACACGTTACCATCAGAGGATCACTCATGTGGGCCAGTGAGCATCAGGTCTCAGTCCCACATGACTTTCGGTAGCGTTCCTCACGGCCCACCGCGAGCGCAATAACAGGATCTGTATGCACTGAACTCTGCCGTGTCCAATTGATGTGACAACCTCCCTATCTCTTTAGACAGCGAGTTCACATCCAGCTAAATAATTATGCTCTGCTTCTGCACGAGTGTGCGCTCGGTTTATATCGGCCCTTCTCTTTGAACAGTATCTTCTCTTTGCTTTTTGTTTGCTCACTGTTTCCTTTCTGCTCTAATTTTCAGGACAGAGAAATGAATAAAATTAGCATACAGCACCCGTGGGACATATGGGAAAGTAAATAAACAGCCGAAAAGTCATCATCTGAATATCAAAACAGCCAATTTGCATGGCGGGTGATCATTAACTAAATGTGGATCTACTTATTTTGCCAAATGTTAACAAGTAGGGAGAGAAAAAGGAAGTAAGGGGCTGCTGGAGAAATGGAAAAAAGCTTCTGTGGGGATGAGTAATCAATGGCCCTGTTTGTACCCAGTACAAAATGTTGGAAGTTCAGTCATCATTTACTCACCCTCATGTCGTTCCAAACCTGTATGGCTTTCTTTCTCTGTAGAACACAAAAGGAGATGTTTTGAAGAACATTCAAGCTGCTGTTTTCCACATTAAATTGGACAGTGAGTTTTTTAAATTAGGAATTTGTTTACATCACTTATTCATTCATGGACACAATTATTATTATTATTATTTTTCACTGCCATGCTAGATTTGTTTGCTTAAATAAATTAAGTTAAACTGTGGCATGGGAATGGAATGGAGTCTTAATTTGTGGCCACTTTATCGCCTGCATGTCATGTGCGGGGCTCCATAAAAGTACTGTATAATGATCACCAAAATATTTTATTTTTGGTATTTTGACTATTCCCAAAATATTTTCAGGTGTAAAAACATTACAACTCCAATCTCTTTATGGTACAAGTTCTTTTTCTAAAATGTCTGTTTTGAGATTATTCTCAAAACATTTTGACTTTACAAAATCATGTTTTTTTTATTTAACTTCAACGTATCAGCATCACAGTACTAATGCTATGGGGAGGGGGGACGAAATAAAAATTCATATAAAATTCATATAAAATGTAATTTTTATTTTTTACAAATGTAATAAATTTATTAATTAATATAAACTTTAAAAATAATAATATAAAATTTATATAAAATAAAAAGTGTAATATAATATATATATATATATATATATATATATATATATTTATTATTCTCAAAATATGTTAATGTATAGAAATATTAAAAAGCAATCTTACAATGTTATGTACAAAGTGGTCTGAGATCATTCTCAAAACATTTTTACTTTACAAAATCATACTTGTTTATATATATATATATATATATATATATATATATACATATATATACACACACACGTGTGTGTGTGTGTGTATATATATACACGTGTGTGTGTGCGTGCGTGTGTGTATATATATATATATATATATATATATATATATACGCGTGCGTGCGTGTGTGTGTGTGTGTATATATATATATATATATATATATATATATATATATATATATACACGTGCGTGCCTGCATGCGTCCGTGCGTGTGTATATATATATATATATATATGACACTTAAATGCCATAACAACACAAATATATGAAAATGCTACTGCTAGATTATAATTTGGGTGATTCGTTTCCACACTTGCATTTCTGACCTCCAGCGAATGATCTAAAAAAATATCTAATCACAATATATAAATCCAGCCTAAATTCACATATTAGCTAAGTTTCAGCAAAATTTTACCAGCAAAAAAAAACATTTTTTTTTTATTTTTTGCTCATCACCACAGCAAAGTTTCATTATTTTTCAATTAAAATTTTCAAATCTGCTTGGGAATAATGTTCAGCCTATTTCTTTGTAATTGTTTCTTTGTAATTTTGAATGAAAATTATTATTTTTCAGTGTACGCAAACGTATTTCTTCCTTCACGATTGTTAGCGTGCGTTTTACAGCCCTGCAGCACTCTTTAAACGTTGTTTACCTTGGTAAAGCACTCTCACAGCTCACCTTTACTTACCCTCTCTTTGCACTCTCTTTTCTCTCCCTGAAAAGAAAAATGCCAACATGTCCAGCGTTTCTTGGTTTGACCTTCCAAACAGGCGCTATGTGAATGGAATCCTAAACTTGCCCGAACACCACAGAAACACTCAGGAGGGGGCGACGGGACAAAGAGAGCGTTGTTTCAGCAGCCTCCCCATCCCAGAGACTGATTTCCCACCCCTCTTTAGCAGGCCTTCCCAAATATTTGTCAACCAGACATTGAAAAAAAATGCTAAACAAGAGGGCAGAGGATTCTAGATCTTTACTAAGCAGCTTGGGGTCATGTTGTTTTGGTGTGTTTGTAGTTGTGTAGGTATGCATGAGTTTCGGCTGAGGAATGTTGTTAAACACAAGACACCTGCTAAATCACAACCCTCCTGCATTCCTACACCTGCATTTAAATGGGTAAAATGTTTATTAAAGGGACAGCTCACCCAAAAATGAAAATTCTGTCATCATTTACTCACTCTTATGCTGTTCCAAATCTGTATGAGTTTCATGCTGTTGAACATAAAATATATTTTGAAGAATGTTGGAAACCGAACAGTTGATGGTAGCCATTGACTTCCATAGTAGGGGAAAAAAATACTATGGAAGTCAATGGCTACTGTCAACAGTTTAAACATGCATAAACATTTTCATTTACATATGTAAATATAACAGTACAGATCTTATACATTCAGAAATTGAAAAGTATTAACACAGAAGTGTTAATAATAGTCAATAAAATGCATACAGATTCTCAATATCAATTTGACATCAGCTATTGATACTTAAATTTAATATACATTTTAATATCAATTATTGGTACTTTTATTTGATATATAAATGTGCTAGTTTTCTAACAGTATGTTAGGAATTTCTGTTGATAATTTCATGTTATCTCTTAAGATTAATTTAGTACAACCAAAACATCTTAAAAACTTAAATAAAACACTTCACGGTATATTTGTCATGTGATTTGTAAATGTTTTATAAAGCAAATTATTAATGAAATAATAAAGTGGAAAGGGGAAAAAAAAGTCATTATTCAAAGGGATCAAATATAAAGGTAAGGTTTTTTTAATTATTGTATTATGTAAAATAATAATATTTTTGACCACAAAATAATAAAAAAGGTAATTGCGACTTTTTATCTCACAATTCAGATTTTTTTTTTCTTGCAATTATATTTTACAACTCGTAGGTTTTCTCTCAGACTTGTACAACCCCAAATCAGAAAAAGTTGGGACAGTATGGAAAACGCAAATAAAAAAAGAAAGTAGTGATTTCTAAATTTACTTTGACTTGTATTTCATTGCAGACAATATGAACACAAAATATTTCATGTTTTGTCTGGTCAACTTCATGTCATTTGTAAATATACATCCTTTCCTGTCATTCAGACCTGCAACACATTCCAAAAAAAGTTGGGACAGGAGCAATTTAGGGCTAGTAATGAGGTAAATTGGTTAAATAATGATGTGTTTTGAAACAGTTGATGTCAACAGGTGATTTCAATTATGATTTGGTACAAAAGCAGCATCCAAGACAGGTCTAGTCCTTTAGGAGCAAAGATGGGCCGAGGATCGCCAGTTTGCCAACAAATACGTGAGAAAATTATTGAAATGTTTAAAAACAATGTTCCTCAAAGAAAGATAGGAAGAGATTTGGATATTTCACCTTCAACAGTGCATAATATAATTAAAAGATTCAAGGAATCTGGAGGAATTTCAGTGCGTAAAGGACAAGGGCGCAAGCCTAAGCTGAACAACCGTGATCTCCGATCCCTCAGGCGGCACTGCATCAAGAATCGTCATTCATCTATAAGCGATATCACCACATGGGCTCAGGACTACTTTGGCAAACCTTTGTCAAGTACCACAATACGTAGTTACATCCACAAATGCCAGTTAAAACTGTACTGTGCCAAAAGGAAGCACTATGTTAACAGTGTCCAGAAGTGCCGTCGACTTCTCTGGGCTCGGAGGCATCTGGGATGGACCATCACACAGTGGAAACGTGTACTGTGGTCAGATGAATCAGTATTTCAGGTATTTTTTGGGAGGAATGGACACCGTGTGCTCTGGACCAAAGAAGAAAAGGATCATCCAGACTGTTACCAGCAACAAGTCCAAAAGCCAGGGTCTGTCATGGTATGGGGTTGTGTCAGTGCCCTTGGCAAAGGTAACTTGCACTTCTGTGATGGCACCATTAATGCTGAAATGTACATAGAGATTTTGGAGCACAATATGCTGCCTTCAAGAAGACATATTTTCCAGGAACGTCCATGCATATTTCAACAAGACAATGCAAAACCACATTCTGTACACATTACAAAGTCCTGGCTGCGGAGGAAGAGGGTACGGGTACTTGACTGGCCTGCCTGCAGTCCCAACCTGTCTCCAATAGAGAATGTGTGGCGCATTTTGAAGCGCAAAATGCGACAACGAAGACCCTGTACTGTTGCCCACCTTAAGACTTGTTTGCAGGAAGAATGGGACAAAATTACACCTGAAACACTTCATCACTTGGTGTCTTCAGTCCCTAAACGTCTTTTGAGTGTTGTGAAAAGGAATGGCAACATTACAAAGTGGTAAATACTTTACTGTCCCAACTTTTTTTGGAATGTGTTGCAGGTCTGAATGACAGGAAAGGATGTATATTTACAAATGACATGAAGTTGACCAGACAAAACATGAAATATTTTGTGTTCATATTGTCTGCAATGAAATACAATTCAAAGTAAATTTAGAAATCACTACTTTCTTTTTTTATTTGCGTTTTTCATACTGTCCCAACTTTTTCTGATTTGGGGTTGTATGTTTATACCACAATATACCTTTATCAATTTAGTGTATACCTTTATATCTCAATTAATTGATTGAGAATATAGAGAAAAATGTCTACATTGCGAGATATAAACTCAAAATTGCAAGAAAAAAAATCTGGATTGTGAGATAAAAAGTTGCAATTACCTTGTTTTTTTTTATCCCATTGTAGAAAAAAGCTTTCATATTTTGATGCATGTAGACTAGATGTTATGATAATTTTCATATGTGGCAAACACCAATTTTTTTCATTTTTTTACATAGTTGGTTTGATGGTATAATGACTGCTTTCAGTGAACAAACTGAGTCGGCAGTTGGCAGGTTTTTTTTATTTATTTATTTATTTATTTTAATTTTAATTTTTTTCATCCTTACAGGAAACACGCCACTCGTAGAAATACATAGTGTTTACTGATTGATTGTTGAAACATACAGCCCTTAGACAGTGCAGCGGAGAGGAGATTTCTGAGCATAATTGCATGCTGATAGCCAGAGGATTCAGAGGCAGGAGTTATCTGAGTAAAATATTCAAAACACTATAGCCAGCAGGTCTCAAGAGAGACACTCTATAACAACTGCAGTTCATGCGCAGATCAATAGGAGAGAGAGTTTACATTAGCACACCTGCTTAACTTTGAGTTCACACGCACTTGCTGGAATCAAACCACACTGAGATCAGACAACTGACTGCAGAGAGCCTCCGCTTTCAAAGAGCTGTTGCCATGTGACTGAAGTTTGTTAAAGGCAAAGAGAATGTTTGATAGGAGTCAACACCAGCATACTGCTCAACACAGTCCTTATAACTCCATCATACACATGAAATGTTTTGTATTTGTCATTATCTTTTATTTTAAAATGACACAAAATAATTGCATTAACATTTAGAAAACGCTTGACATCAATAGGGCATAAGCAATGTGTCGATTTTGTATGAATTTGTCTGTGATGTGTACAACGTCAGTGGGGTGTAAGCAGATTGGACGAAAATGTAAGAATACGATCGTACAAATTCACATGAATTAGCCACCAATTTACCAAATACTATTTTTCCCCATATCAAACCTGATCTCAAGGAAAAACATAACTATTTTACAAGGGGGCAATTTCGTATAGTGCGATATGATTTGTACAAAAACATTAGATTTTTAGAAAAAAAAAAAACATATGAATGAGACTGCACAGATTTATATGATCATATTTAGCTATTTTACAGGGTGGCGTTTTTGTATGAATTAGTGCGATGTGATTTGTACAAAAATTTATGATTTTTTAGAAAAATAAATCAAATAAAATCACGGATTTCCACCCCACACATAACCGTCAGTGGGGTGTCAGCAGATCATATGAAAGAGTAAGAATGAGATTGTATGCAGTTTTTACTATATTACGAAATTTCATATAAATTTGTGGAGATGTGAATCATACGAAAACATACTATTTTTATTTTTAAAAAAAACATGAAACTAAACTGTCAATAGAGTGTAAACGGATTGTATGTAACATATAACTGAAATTATACAAATTCAAATTATCCACCAATTCAGCAAAACAATTTATTCCCAACTATTTAATGAAGTGGCGATTTCGTATTAATTCCTGCGATGTTAATTGTATGAAAATGTATGATTTTAATAAAAACAAAAGTATGAAAGTGCACCCCTAAACTGTCAATGGGGCCTTAACAGATTGTACGAAAACATTCAAATGTTATTGTACAAATATAATTAGTTACCAACTCAACAATTTTTGAGGTGGCTATTTCCTATAAATTCATGCAATGTGAATCGTACGAAAACATGCAATTTTTTTAAATAAAGCATGGCAGTCTACCCCTAAACTGTCAATGAGGCACTAACAGATTATGAGATGTGCGAATTCATACGAATTAGCTACAAATTTGCTAAACTAATTTTTAAAACAATCACAACCTGATGTTACGGGAAAATTTAGCTATTTCACTAGTTTTAATGGCATTTTCTTTTCCACTAACCTCCATATAATGCATATTAAAGTAGAGTTTATAAGCGCAGCGCTGCTTTTCTTAGAGTGCTAACCCAGAAAACACTGTTTTGCTTCTGTTCCATAAGCACCACCTACTGTCATTTTCATTCTGCCTGTTTTTGTTTTGTGTAGGTGTCTTACGTATGTAGCATAATTTCACAAATCAAAAGTCAGACCATTCTGTTTTTGTATTAAATCTTGAAATTACAAACACAATTCAAAAACAACTGCTCATGCTACATATGTGTAGCACTACTGTCTGTACAAAATAAAATTAAAAAAATAGAATTGGGGATTTGTTGCTTTTTCCTGTTGTACCGAACACATATCGAACCGTAACCGCAAAACCAAGGTATGTATCGTACCGTTACACCCCTACACAAATTTATACAAATTCACCACAAATTCGCCAAATCGTAAAATAGTTCGACAATGAGAGTGTGTTGGAAATCTCAAAATCTTCAGCGCGTCACTGGATGTTACTCTTTTGTGTTAAAACATCCCAAGCCCGATTTCTCCTTAAATCTTTTACAGTGACATTTGGCCAGAACTCACTGATCCTAGATCAGACCTCCAAGCAATTTCCAAATCCCACTCTTCCCCAAACCAGCGGCAGCTCTCCAAAGCTTTATACGGGGACCATGCCGCTACCTGTCTGGTCTGCTGGAGTGTGAGTTCCTGAAGAGAGACATTCATCAGCGGTACAGGGGGTCTGTTTTTGATGGAGTGGCCCTGCCACGCTTCCATGCAGATCACTCCAGCTCCAGGCAAAACAGCAGTTGTGTGTCAGTACAGGAGCCATGCATCATCCTTATTGATGGGCCTCCCTCTGCCGGTCCCCACCACTCTGGTCATGCGCTGGCATCAGCGTTTACTCCACTGGCACGTGCCGTGCTGCTGAAAAGTCGAAGCGAGAGTAAACGTCCACATACTGTATTTACTCCGCATTCGGCTGATGTATTGTGTGCCGTAGAGAATGAGGGGAACATTGAGCACGAGTCACATAAAGTAAATAAATCCTCACGCGAGGGGTTGAATGGTGAAGCTGCACCAGGGTCTGCTGATGTAATTTATCACAAGCATCAAACAGCATGGCAGATACTTAAACATGCCGTTTGTCATAACACAGGTAAAATATCTTGTGGCTGTTTCTTTGTTGAGAAGAGTAGATCAATGGCAAAGAATATCAATAGCTAAAGATATGCTGTCCATATGGCAATCAATCAATCTATCTATATATCTATCTATGCATCTAAATAATTTATCTAAATAATATATTTTAAGGCATTATACATTGCAGGGGCGTAGAATTAGGGGGGATGCTAGGGACGTGTCCCTACCAATATCCAGCCACTACCAAACTGTCCCTAGCAATATTTTGATCAAATAATTGAATATGTTTTTGTCATTTCAGATGCATCTGAAATGTCATATCATTGAAATTACCTAACAATTTAAAGTAAATACGTTAGAAAACTGCGCGCTCTCAAGGATGAGCATGTAATACATGTGCAGAATGTAGTCGCACACCGGAGGAGAAGCACAGCCGCGTTTAGAACAACTCACAGGTATTGCACCCAATTCAAGACATCAGTCCAAAACAGTTAATATAAAAGCCCACTTCAGGAATAAACAAAGTTGCATCGATGAGTTTGAAGTGGTGGAAAGAGAAAGCACGATCTATGGCTATATAAAGCATACAGACAGAAAGGCAAACGTTGTGCGGAAAGATACACAATCTTTCAGCCTAGGATAAAGTCATGAACATCAACAATAATTTGGGACAAATATAATGTGATTTTTTTTTTGTAAACTATGTAAGTGGCACTCTGTGGTGCAGCAGGATTTGGAACAGCATCCTGAGTCGCCACGGACAGTTTTTAACTTTAAATTAATGTTGTTCAACTGAATGTACAAATCAAACTATTAGCTGAAATATCCACAAAATAAAAAAACAACACTGATATAAGAGCGTGCAGTTTATCTGTCAATCAGATGCGCACGAGTTTCGTTACTACAGCAACAGCAGAGCATTCTTTCAGAAGCATCCTGGGTCTAATTTAAATAATATTAAAATAAAGTGTTTGGGGGGGGGTCAGGTTTATGTCCCCACCAATGTCGAAAGCAAACCTACGCCCTTGATACATTGATTTCCTGGTTGACATTTAACCCCTATTGACAGTAGACCAACTTTTAATGAATCAAATACAGATGGCATGACAAGTGTACCCAAATTCCCAATGATTAAATTGATTCATTTAAGCCACTTTTTGGTGAATAAGATAACTGGATGAATGAATGAAATACAAACATCCAACATCTGAAGTTCAGCAGGATTTTCCAGAAGGGTGATTATGTGACCATTTTTCTAGAATTCATACATCACTGCTTGTTAGTTGCCAGCATTCTAGAATCGCATTCATTTGCAATCTTTATTCCTCCACAAAAGTGTCTAGGCTGTTTTAGGGAGTGTTTGTCGTGGTAATATCTCATTATAATGTCTCTACTCAGTGCGAGGGGACAGGACACTCTCAATCAAAAACAATTATAAATCAAAAAGCCAGGAGTGTCTAGACACTCCAATGAGTAATTTGAAAGATAATATTTTAATTGCTTCCTACAAGTGTATTTTAGGCCAGTTGATGCACTGCCTTTTCAGGAGGTTGGGTTTCTGAATGTCTGGTTGCACTTAAAGAGATCCACCTAAAAATCAATCGTGTCACGTCATTTCAAACTTGAAAAACTTTGTCTCGGCCAAAGTTTTGACATAGATGATGATGAATTCTCAAATGCTCACTAAGGCTGCATTTGTTTGTTCAAAAATCCTGGAAAAACAGTAATATTTTGAAATATTACTTTTTATGTTTGAATATACTGTAAAATGTAATTTATTTCCGTGAGGCAAAGCTGAATTGTGTAAGTAAATAAATCTAAAATTGTGAAACTTCAGTAGTAATATTTTGAGAATAAAGTTGTAGCATTACCAGATTAAAGTCAAAATATTAGTCAAAGAATTCAGAATAAAGTTGTAACATTAAGATTAAAGTAGTAATATTTTGAGAATAACATCATAGCATTTACAGATTCAGAGTATCATTTCAACAGATTAAAATGAGATTGAAGTGGCAATTGTCAGGGTTTTGTTGTGTGTGTAGTGTGTTCCTGCCTCTTGTGTCCATATTTGGTTTGTTTCCTGTCCTTGTTTCATGTCATTATGAGTTAATTTGTGTCCAGCTGTGTGTATGTGATTATATGTTAATTACCCTGTGTATTTAGTTCCTGTCTTTTGAGTTTGATTTTGTCTGGTCTACTCGTTACTTCCCGGTGTATCCTGTCTCTCAGCCTTGTCTTGTCCTGCCTTGATGTCCTGATTAAAGACTGTTATTATTTGAGTTTATATCCTCGTCTCCATGTTCCTGTTCCTCCCTCGTGTGTGCACCGTGACAGAAGACCAGACCTAACCGTAAGCGACACCCCTTCACCTCGTTTTGTTTTCGTTTTTTGAGAATTTTTATTTGTTCCTGAGTTTTGTCTGTTTGTCCCGCGGCAAGGAAGTCGCCGCTCGTCATCCTGCCTTAGCCCACTGCAAGTCGGCGTTGGAGTTTAGCGGGATCGCCGCGAGTGCCGCGAGTCCACTGGCCGCGAGCCCTCATGCCCGCTGATCGCGGGAGATATCCGCCACCGGGTGGCGGGTGGCCTAGTTCCCGGGTTGCTGCTCCCCCAGGCACGCCGTTCGCGGGAGATCACGCCACCGGCCCACCTCTGACTCATGCCCGCCGGATCGCCGCTGACTCATGCCCGCTGGATCGGCGCTGACTCATGCCCGCCGGCCGCCGCTATCCCTAGCCCCTTGGATCAAGTCCACATGTTACGGCCAGGAGTGCCGTTTTTAAGTCGTGTTGTGCCCACAGGCACATTTTAAATTCCTTGTCTTGTCCATGGAGACTCGTCGAAGGCAGGCGGCTCCTCTAGTCATGGCCGAGGAGGCCATTCCCAGCCGCCTGCCCCCTTGTCGTGGATGTGGAAGCGGTTGCTGAGGGACCTTGTGAGGGCCCCTGACTCTTCGTCATGCCCAGAGGAAGCCTCAGCAGCTTAGTAGGGCTTCTGGTTCCTGTGGGATGTCCTGTCCTGTTTGTCTGGCCCTGGAGTCTTGTCATGTTCTGTGTGTCTAGCCCCGGAGGGCTCCTGATACCCCCTGACTTCCCCAGGTAAATTTTTTTTGGGGGGGTAGAAGGGGTTCCGGCTGTAGGGGCCGGGCCGAGGGGACCAAGGCCAAAGCCCCCGAAGACCATCTGCCATGGCCTCCAGAGCTCCCAGCTCCGCCATGGCCTCCGTTGTCTGTTCCGCTCTGGAGGTCCCCGTCCTGTGTTCCAGAGCCTCCAGAGCACCCCCCCCCTCCCCAGTGGAACTGTTACGGCGTGGGACATGCCTTCTGGGAGGGGGGAGTTATGTCAGGGTTCTGTTGTGTGTGTCATGTGTTCCTGCCTCTTGTGACTCATATTTGGTTTGTTTCCTGTCCTTGTTTCATGTTAATTTGTGTCCAGCTGTGTGTATGTGATTGTGTTAATTACCCTGTGTATTTAGTTCCTGTCTTTTGAGTTTGATTTTGCCTGGTCTACTCGTTACTTCCCGGTGTATCCTGTCTCACAGCCTTGTCTTGTCCTGCCTTGATGTCCTGATTAAAGACTGTTATTATTTGAGTTTATATCCTCGTCTCCGTGTTCCTGTCTCTCCCTCGTGTGTGCACCGTGACAGCAATATGTTTATTGTAACATTATTCTCAAAATATTACTACCTTAATCATAATGTTATGACTTTATTTTCAAAACTACTACTTTTATATCATAAATTCATAATATTACATTATTAAAGTTGAAATATTTAGAGAATAAAGACATAGCGTTAACAGATTAACGTTATACATATGAGAATAAAGTTGTAACTTTATTCTAAAAATATTACAACTTCAATCTCATAAAGTCATAGAACATAATAAAAGTAGGAATATTTTGAGAATAAAGAGTATTAACGAATTCAAGTTTATTTTAGTAATTAGTAATATTATGTATTGGTCATTAAAGTCGTAACATTTTTATAATAAAGCTGTGACATTATTTTAAAAACATTACTACTTTTTAATCAAATAACATTACAACTTTATTCTAAAAATAAATAAAGTCATAGCATTAACAGATGAAAGTCATACTGTTGGTCAAAGTTTTTAAAATAAAGTGTTAACATTATGAAATCGAATTAGTAATATTTTTAGAATAAGGTTGTAACATTATTTAAAAACATTACTACTTTAGTTGCAAAATGTTATGACTTTATTCTAAAAAATATTCCTACTTTAATTCCATAAAATCTTTAGTAATATTTTGAATATTTTACTACTTACTGTTGCCAGATTAAAATCAAAATATTAGTCAACGATTTGAGAATAAAGTTGTAACACTATGAGATTGAAGTAGGAGTATTTTTTAGAATAAAGTTGTAACATTATAGTAAAAAATATTACTAATTCAATCAAATTACAAAACTTTATAAAAAAATAAAATACATCATAGCATTAGGAAAGGGAAAAAAAAGGAAAGGGAAGTGGTGTGTGGCCAAGTATGGTGACCCATACTCGGAATTTGTCCTCTGCATTTAACCCATCCAAGTGCACACTCACAGCAGTGAACACACACCCAGAGCAGTGGGCAGCCATATTGCGGCGCCCGGGGAGCAGTTGGGGGATCAGTGCCTTGCTCAAGGGTCTCACCTCAGTCGTGGTATTGAAGGTGGAGAGAGCACTTGTTATTCACTCCCCCCACCGACAATCCCTGCCGGACCTGGGAATCGAACCTGCAACCTTTGGGTTACAAATCCAACTCTCTAACCATTAGGCCACGGCTGCCCCATTAGCAGATTAAAGTCATGATATTGGTCAAAGTTTTGAAAATAAAGTCCTAACATTACAAGCTTGAAGTAGCAATATTTTTAGAATAAAGTCATAACATTATTTAAAAATATTGCTACTTTAATTGCATAATGCTAGGATTTTAATCTAAAAAAAAAACCATAATAATATAACATAAAAGTAGTAAAATTCAAAATTAAGAAAATGAAGTCATTGCATTATAAAATAAAAGTTATACTATTGCAATAAAGTCACAAGGAAAGTAAAGAATGTATGTGTTGCATTAAACTCCCATTAAAGACAAATGTCAAGATTTGCAAACCAAGCACACAAACCACGCAAGTCAAAAAACAGAGCAGCGCATATTTATCAAGCTGATGTACATATTTCACCCTGAACACTGAACATTCACCTTCGTCCAAGTTCATTTGACATTAGTGTACTAAATGGCACCGAGATTGTGTTTATTTAACATTAACGTCTACAAATGAGGCCATCTGGAAGACATGAACATCGTAGATGGGGAATACTGATTTGTAATTGCATGAAATTACTTGGTAGTTTCTTCCCCTCTTCTGCGCGGGGGCAGTGAGGACTCATGAATATTTATCATGTGTGGAGTTAAATGAGGTGAGCATAAACTAGGAGGTAACTAGCTGAATGCTAAAAACAAAGAGCTGTTAATGGCTGTGGTTACAACAAACAGACAATACGTTTGTGAAGTTGACTCAGCAAAACACTTTTTTTAAAGGTTAAGTGTGTAATGTGGGTTCTATTAATGGTTCACATATGCACCTAAGTCTCCTAAAATACTTGTAGTATTTTTTTAATACTTGACAGTGTTTCCTGCTTTACTTTCAGCACCAAAATATCTGAATCTACTGAATGAACTGTGTGTGTTTATATTACTGTACACATTACTCTTTAGCAGCTTATTTTTATGGAATAAAAATATACAGCACAACCTGTGTAGTCCGATTCCATAACTCGAATCTTGTCAGTGAATCTATATTAATTTTAATAATTTCATATTTTATTTTAGTTTTAGTACTTGTGTTGGGCTTTTGGCATTTTTTTTCCAGTCTTAAATTTTAGTAATTTTAGTACTTAAAACTTATTTATTTCATATAGCTGCCAAAGCAGCACTTCTCTTTTTTAAGGATTTTAACTCAAAGTTTTTCAAGTTTATGTTTTTCTCATGTATTATTGTGTATTTTATTTCAATAACCGAAAACTGTCAACACTGTGTAGTACAAACAATTCCCAAATTAATGATCATTATCGGTTTTTGTGAATCAAACAGTCTGGACAGATAATTTAGATTTCCAAACAAAAGACTCTTCATTTTAGTGAATCAACTATTATTTTTTTTAGTTTGTTCTTGTTAGTGAATAAAAACCACACAGTTTAACCAGTGAACAACAAATGATTCCCAAATGAATTACTTTTATGAAGTTGTTCTTTTTAGTGAATCAAAAATATAATTTAATTTCATAATAATGTCCAAATTAATCTGTGCAATCTGCAATTTTGCATGAGGGACACATGAGGCGAAACATTTCCATATGTGGCTCCAACTTTGGATTCAACATTGTTAAACATGCAAATTTGTCATATTTACCGATATTTACAGTTTAGTTTTGAAGTCAGTGGAAGGACTTTCTTTGCAAGCAAAATTTCAGCTAAAGGTACAGTCACTTTACACTTTGTTTAGCGACTTTCATTTCACTCCAGTCATTTCAATAGGAAATAGTTCCCCTTCAGGAACTCGAGCTGCGTCGGAAACGCTAGGGGAACGCCTTCAGCGATATCAAGCTCTGAATCATATGTGTAATCAGTCCAATTGATGGCGAGACGTCAGGTGTGGGTGACGTCATCACCAGGAAGATTAAAAGCACGTGAGGTGCAGCCGGCTTCAGCTTTCTGTCATTCAGCAAAGCTCTCTGTGTGTGTCAGTCACGATCTATGTTCTGAGAGTCTTATTTAATGTTGTTTGTCAAGTTACAAGAAAATACAGCAACATATAAAGCTCCAGTATGTCTAAATGCCGAGGCAAAGACAAAACACAAGGGCGAAAGCAATTCACGTTACAGATTGTGTGTGTCTCCCTGCTCAAGCTACAAAATGTTATGAGCGGGGATACACAGTTTGTGCGTGGTCTGCTTGGGAGCGAAGCACGCAGAGTTGGCTCTCGAGGGGGCCGACTGCCCGTATTGTGAGCGGCTTCCACTGCGTACACTTCGCTCCCCGAAGGCTCTCTTTGAGGAGGGAGACTTCACCAGCGTTCCTCGCGGTGCCGGCCCCACTTTCGCCGAGGTGGTGCAGCGGCTGCACCCGTGGGAATCGCAGATGGATCAGGTGGAGGGAATGAAGACGGGCGAGTCTCTATCTTCTTCCTTTCCCATCAGATCCAGTGCCCGCTCTCTGGGGTCAGAAGCCCGCCCCGCGGTTTCGTCCCCTCGGGGAGAGGGCTCGATGCTCTGCCTGTCTTCCTCCGAGGAGGTGGACTTGGAGGACGTCGATGAGCTTTCATAAAGCAGTTGCACAAGCATATTGTTTGCATAAGCATATTGTGAACGAATATAAACATTTTGAGCAGCATGTCTGGGGAGCGTTCTTCTCTTCGGCCTTGTACTCTCACCCCGCACTTTCACGAAGTATGTGGATGCTGCGCTGACTCCTCTGTGACTCCAGGGCATCCGCATACTCAACCACATCGACATTTGGTTGATATTAGCTCAATCAGAGCAGATGGCGGTTCGGCATCGAGATGTCGTTCTCGCTCACACGAAAGAGTTGGGGTTAAGACTTAACGCCAGAAAAGTGTGCTCTCTCCAGTACAGAGAACCACTTATCTGGGCGTGGTGTGGGATTCAACCACGATACAGGCACGTTATGTCCCCTGCTTGGATCGAGTCGATACTCACAGCAGTCAGGAGAGTGAGAGAAGGCCTTGACACTCACTGTCAAGCAGTTCCAGAGACAGTTGGGTCTGATGGCAGCTGCGTTCAACGTGATACCTTTTGGCCTGCTGTTGTTTCATGTTAATTTGTGTCCAGCTGTGTGTATGTGATTATGTGTTAATTACCCTATGTATTTAGTTCCTGTCTTTTGAGTTTGATTTTGTCTGGTCTACTCGTTACTTCCCGGTGTATCCTGTCTCACAGCCTTGTCTTGTCCTACCTTGATGTCCTGATTAAAGACTGTTATTATTTGAGTTTATATCCTCGTCTCCGTGTTCCTGTTCCTCCCTCGTGTGTGCACCGTGACAGCAATATGTTTATTGTAACATTATTCTCAAAATATTACTACCCTAATCATAATGTTATGACTTTATTTTCAAAACTACTACTTTTATATCATAAATTCATAATATTACATTATTAAAGTTGAAATATTTAGAGAATAAAGACATAGCGTTAACAGATTAACATTATACATATGAGAATAAAGTTGTAACTTTATTCTAAAAATATTACAACTTCAATCTCATAAAGTCATAGAACATAACAAAAGTAGGAATATTTTGAGAATAAAGAGTATTAATGAATTCAAGTTTATTTTAGTAATTAGTAATATTATGTATTGGTCATTAAAGTCGTAACATTTTTATAATAAAGCTGTGACATTATTTTAAAAACATTACTACTTTTTAATCAAATAACATTACAACTTTATTCTAAAAATAAATAAAGTCATAGCATTAACAGATGAAAGTCATACTGTTGGTCAAAGTTTTTAAAATAAAGTGTTAACATTATGAAATCGAATTAGTAATATTTTTAGAATAAGGTTGTAACATTATTTAAAAACACTACTACTTTAGTTGCAAAATGTTATGACTTTATTCTAAAAAATATTCCTACTTTAATTCCATAAAATCTTAAGTAGTAATATTTTGAATATTTTACTACTTACCGTTGCCAGATTAAAATCAAAATATTAGTCAACGATTTGAGAATAAAGTTGTAACACTATGAGATTGAAGTAGGAATATTTTTTTAGAATAAAGTTGTAACATTATAGTAAAAAATATTACTAATTCAATCAAATTACAAAACTTTATAAAAAAATAGAATACATCATAGCATTAGCAGATTAAAGTCATGATATTGGTCAAAGATTTGAAAATAAAGTCCTAACATTACAAGCTTGAAGTAGCAATATTTTTAGAATAAAGTCATAACATTATTTAAAAATATTACTACTTTAATTGCATAATGCTAGGATTTTTGTCTAAAAAAAAAACAATTATATAAGATAAAAGTAGTAAAATTCAAAATTAAGAAAATTAAGTCATTGCATTATAAAATAAAAGTTATGCTATTGCAATAAAGGGCCGACGGACGCGTCCCTCACCGGTTGGGGAGTGATCATCAGTGGCCACCCTGCCCGCAGTCTGTGGAGTTGTCGCCATCTCACGTGGCACATCAACTGCCTGGAGATGCTGGCCGTGTTTCGAGCACTCAAACACTTTCTTCCAGACCTAAGAGATCGCCATGTGTTGGTGCGCACCGACAACACAGCGGTGGTCTTTTATATCAATCACAAGGGCGTTCACGCCCCTTATACAAGCTGGCGCACCAGATCCTTGTGTGGTCCCAGGACAAGCTCCTCTCGCTGAGAGCATTTCATATTCCTGGGTATCTCAATATGGGAGCAGACATCCTGTCGAGGCAGGGGCCGAGGCCCGGGGAATGGATGCTTCACCCCGAGGTGGTGAAGCAGATATGGAGAGTTTTTGGCTAGGCTCAGGTGGATTTTTTTTGCGACTCGTCAGACATTGCACTGTCTCCTCTGGTTCTCTCTGACTCATCCAGCTCCACTGGGGCTGGATGCTATGGTACAGACTTAGCCGAGGCTTCGTCTGTACACCTTTCCCCCGATCGCTCTGCTCCCGGGAGTTCTAGAGAGAATGCGCTGGGACAGGGTCCGTCTGTTGCTAGTAGCCCTGTTCTAGCCGGGCCGAGTATGGTTCTCGGACCTGATTTCTCTCATCGACGGCTCTCCATGGGAGATTCCCGTCAGGAGGGATCTCCTCTCACAGGCTGAGGGCATGATCCTTCACCCCCGCCCGGAGTTGTGGAAGTTGTGGGTGTGGCCCCTGAGGGATCAAAAATACCAAACAGGTGTGCACATCCCAAATATCCAGATCAGGCTCAGGTGCAGGACAACTAAGTAACTTAAACGAAAAAGGAGGAGTGAAGTCCGCACACTGAAAAAAGCTGCTGCAATTGAATTTATTAATAGCAACGTTTCGACCCTCTGGTCTTCATCAGGCACAATACCAATGTGGAATAAAATCAACTTTAAATAGAAACAGGTAATCACCTTAATTGGGCCCACACACAAAACCATGTGACAAGTGATACAAGTCATGTGACATAATAATATACACATACAGCTTTACTAATAAATCAACAACAAATGCAGAAATAGTTCAATCACTATAAAAAAGGCTTGATATCAAAATCCTAATTCAACCCTGATGGTGATAAAGTATTTAAGGTATAAATCCAAAAACATTCCCTATGTAATAATTTCTTCTCATAATCTCCTCCTCTTGAGGGTTTTATTACCTTCTCTATACTGATATATTGTAAAACACTGACGTTATGGCCTACTTGTCTAAAATGAGACGCTATAGGACTACGCATGTCTCCAGTTACTGCGATGTTCGCTAATGCGAGTACGTAATTGTCTTGACATTTTACCAACGTATGCAAGACCACAAGGGCAACAAATTAGATAAATCACATGAGTAGAAGCACAGGTAATAGTACCACGTATCGAAATATTGCGGCCAGTGCGTGGATGACTAAAGGAATTGCACTTATGTGTAAAGGCACACTGGACGCGATTTCCACACCTGTAATTGCCTGAAGGAAGAGTTGGAATATCTTGTTTTTTACGTGAAGGAAATTAAGATTTTACAAGCAAGTCACGGAGATTGTTTTGATGTTTAAAAAACAATTTCGGATCATTTTTAAAAACGCCTGATAATTTAGGATCACTTGAAATAATGTGCCAATGCTTATTTAAGACTACGAAACTCCGCACCTAATGCTGAGTACTTGATAGTACAAATGGGAGCATTAGAAAATTGCGTTTTATTATGTTTTGTTCGTAAGCACTGTATCTGTGATGTCTCATTGACTTTCTTCTTAGCATTATCGATCCATTCTTTACAGTAGCCAATATTCAAAAATCTTTTAGTTAAATCAGTGGATTGTTGAGAGTAAGATTCAGCTGTGCTACAAACTCTACGTACATGCTTAAATTGACTGATAGGCAAACTCTTAAGTAAAGGTCTAGGATGGAAACTATCGCCTCTTAAAATAGTATTGCGATCTGTTGGTTTTCGATACAGATCGGTATGGAGTTTCCCGTCACATATGTATACACTAATATCCTTGATTTAAGATAATTCAAAAATGTTAACATCTCTGTAGGTGTGGCCTTAGTAATCATAAAAATGTCATCAATATACCATTTGTAAAGCAAAATCTTAGGAAAAAAAAGAAGTAGACTCATTTAAAATAGTCATTTTCAAAAACTCCCATATACAAACAAGCATAATTAGGTGCCATTTTACTACCCATTGCAGTGCCTTTCACTTGTAAATAGAAATCATCCTGAAAACGAATCATCCTGCCCCTGAGGGGGCACAACTCATAGCCTCTGGTCTCTCAACCGAGGTTATTGAGACCATCCTCCAATCTAGAGCTCCCTCAATGAGGAGACTGTATGCCCTGAAGTGGAGGCTCTTCACTTCATGGTGCGCAGACCACCAGCTCGACCCAGTTAACTGCCCGATTGGTACAGTACTGGAGTTCATGCAGGCCCGTTTTTCCGTAGGGTTAACCCACTCCACCCTGAAGGTCTAT